>NW_011627529.1:0-38341 GCF_000204515.1 Acromyrmex echinatior | reverse complement strand
TATTTCATATTTCTGGTCAACTAGACATTCTGAGAAATCGTCTCTTGCATTTACATAATGTTGCCAATTTTAACAATGTTTTAAAGAGTTGTATAATGGAACATATAAGACTGCTTAGGTATATATTGTCCAAAATACATGTTCCTATATATATATAATAGACTCTTGATTATACAATAATGCTTTTTCTCCCGGATTATTCGACCGTGTTAAAGAGTTTTCGTAATGATAACATTATGTGCGATTTTTTTAAAATACCACCGTGATGAGATCATCGACTCGATAATAAAATCAAATAATCCGGAAGATAAAAAGAACTGTCAGATAATATGGAGTCTATTGTATATTTATATATATGTGTAACATATATGTATATGTAAATAATATGCAAGGATCAAAAAATTAAAAGAATATTAATTGCATATTAAATATAAATAATTTTGTATATAAATATTTTTATCGTAAATAAAAAATGTATAAGAGAGGAAATCCAATAATAAACGGAATTGAGTGCGGTGCGCAAGTCGATCGGTTATAATAGCTGTTATTGCGCTGTTGAAGGATATAAATCAAAATTATTTTTAAAAAGTCTGCCAAATAGCGTATAGTTATCTAGTTACAATTTGAATGAGTTCTTTTCTAAGTTTTTTTATGTTTGTAAGCAATTTCAGTAATTTCTATAGTAACTAATAAGAAAAGAAGTGAGTCGGTGTAAAATTTTGTTATTTTTTGAGGAAATTTAAATTATTAAAACAATTATTTTTTCAGAAATTTTTATGAAATACGACAGCATGAAATATTACAGCAATATTACAGCAGTATTACGCTAAAAGATTGCAATATTTCCAATAAAATATTAAATGTTGCTGCAATATTTTGGGTTATAGAAGCAATTTTGTTGAACACAACTATACCGAAAGGAATCCAAAATTTTTCAATAAAACCGAAAAAATAAACAAAATAGTTTTAAAAAATGTCTGATTAAATTTTAATTAGCTTTCTCTAAAAATTTTTTCAAGCATTAAAATATGCATAATTTGAACAACAAAGAAAAATACAACTTCACGACACTCTCTGACATTGTTTTTTATCAGTCATTATGAAAATTACCAAACTTTTTCACAAACTCATATAAAAAAATTTAACTGTAAAGAAATCAATTATCAAGATCAATCAATCTTGATCAATTAATCTAGATCCACGCCACGTGGCAAACTTTTCCAAAATAGATTTAATTTGCAATTCCAAACAGTACTTAAGCTATTATATTATATATCCAATTCGCACACTGATACAAATTCTGATTTTTTTTATTAGTTTTATCTAATGCATTTACATCTGCTTTAATCTAATAAGTGATTAAATAGAATTTTAAAAGAAATTTCATTAACAGTTATGATATTAAAATATATTTCTTATCGAAACAGAAAATTGTTATTTCAAAATTATATTAAAGATTTAAAATTAGTATTGTTATCTAATAAATATCTTCTACAGATGTGTATATAAACAAGATAGATTCTTTAGTATAAAGTGATATAAAATGATATTTTCTAGAGCTATTAATCATGTGGAAGACATATTCAATATAATATTGCTGATACTATTTCTGTATTTTGGTGCACTCTTTGCTTTCTATGGATTTTGGATAATAAACGTAATTATTTTACAAGAATTTTTGTTATACAATTTACTGCTTCATAAATAATTTTCATACACATAAAAATAACGTCATGTCTATGTTCCAATTGCAATCGCATCTTACATTTACACACTTTTTTACATGTTTCTTATTAACAAGAATTGTAAAATTACAATTCTAAAATTGTCTTATTGATTATATATTTCAGAAAACTTTAGAATATTATATATAGAATATTATATATTGAAATAATCATAATAATACACACGAGAGAATTCCGTATTTAATATTTATAATAATAGATACATTTATATAAGCTATTAATATATTTAATAATTCTTGCAAGAAAATCATCTCACAAAGTATCAATTTCTAATTTTAATGAAAAATTTATATAGGCTACGTAAATAAATAAAGTCGATAAATATCGGTTGAGAAAGAAAACAGTTTTAGACTGGATTGTCCCATCTTTCGATTAATTTCAGTTGGCTGTGTTATTCTTTTACTTTCTTATGTTCTTACTCATTTAATTTTTTGTTTCTGCAGCAGGTAAATTATCACATAGTTTATCCGAAACAATCGACCATTAGGAATCGATCTTATACATGTAAATCATTTTTTTATTATATTTGAAAAATGTTGAACGTATAAAAAAATATTTTATAAATTGTTTTATAATAAAGTTATCTCTATTTATTCACGTTAATAATATTTAAAAAAATAGATATTATTAATATTTATACTTCCGAAATTATTTTTTATAATTCCCTTGCTGATGTGGACAAACAGAGACAATTTTATTACAAAACTTTTATATAAAGTATTTTATAATATATTAAATAATTTTTGAAACATAATAAAACACCTAAAAATACTTAAAAGAGGCGTTTTTATTCTTTAAAATCGTTTCTTTCATAACAATTCATATTTTTAACATGTATTTATTTACGTAATACCTAATAATCTACACATTAATGTTTTATTAAAATCAAAATTTAGCATTTCGCAATGATCTCTTGTTGGTAATATTAACATGTTATCTAATATATTGTTACAACCCACTTGTGGTAGTATAAATACTTTGAAACATTCTTTGATTGCTAAATAAATAAAAGTTTTTGAAATATTTGTAATGTTAATTGGATCGCACTTGTACCTTATATATACATATATTTTTTTAAGAACATATTTAATCATAACATAACACATGTATCATATGTAATCAATCTTTAATAATAACTAGGATTATCAATCGTATAATATTCTTTTCAAAGTCAAAAAACAGCGTACTCTTACGTTTCACTCATTAAACTCTTTTTTGAGAAATTTAAAAAATTATTATTTAATATTTAAATTTATTACTTTACAAAAAAGTTTTGCTTCGCTTATATTAAGGTTATGTTCATTCTAAAAATGTCATTTATATATATCAATAAATATCAACATTTAAAAAAGAAAACCTAAATTCTTCATCTTTTTTCCTTTTTTTTCTTTTTTTGGAAAATATACTCTTATTGTCAATCAATGTATTCTTTTCGACCGTGCGTTGGTAACCCTAATGCATAATATATGCTATAATACCAAGAATGACATATTATTACAACTTTTAACATATTTTAATTAACTCACTAGATGCTCGAAAGTAAACAGCACTTAACGGTCTTAAACTTGATATATATTTTATGCATCGTTATCAATACATTCGGTCACATGTGCATGTACTGCGCTGTTGGCGAAATATTAACAGCTCAGGTATAATATGAAATATCAATTCTTACTTCCTATCAATTATTATATTTTTCACGCACAATTACAGATTAATTATAATAAATGCATTCTAAAATCATAAATAATAATAATATTATATTCAAAAAGTAAAATTGTTATCGGAATGTCAATAAATTTATAACAAATTTCATCAGAATTAGAAATTAGCAGATTGACTCCAACTGATATCGCATTCTTCTCCATTCTTCTCCAGTACTGTCGATAGTACTTTTTAAAAATTGTATTTCAATACAGTGACAGAAATCAAACACAATGCTTATTAACATTTTACGCCAGCAAATTGACAACAGAAACCGAGGAAGTATATGCGCATACAATCTGAAGCAAGAGCTGTTAAGAGTATTTGACAGTAAATTGATAACAGAAACCGAACAGTATATGCGCATACAATCTGAAGCAAGCTAATAGCAGAAATGGATCAGATTTCGCTATTTTTTGAGTATTAAAATTGTAACGCTATTATTACTGAAAAATTTGTCAAAATGACGTTTCTATTACCTACATTTTTTTTCTATTTTGAAGAAATAATTTTAAATAATTTCATTAATGAATAAAATATATTTTACATATGTATAAAATGTATATGTGTAAATGTATATGTATAAACTTAAATATACATACACTGTCTACAAAATAATGATACACTTAGGAGCTGAGGCGACTTAAATTAAATCAAATTTGACACTACCCAGACAGCACATGACCTCTATTGGACAATAATAATGCGTGCTATATGGTAGTGTTAAATTTAATTTAATTTAAATCGCCACTGTTCTTAAATATATCATTATTTTATATGAAAACGATAAATTTGACACTACCTTCGATCAATTTAATTGATTACCTAAAATGTATGTGTAAATAGCTATATTATAGGACATCCAAATAACATTTTAGAACATTTTTTAGATGTTCAACATACAGCGATAAAAACGGGATATTTCTAGACATTTTTCAAACGTCCAAAAATGTCGAATTAATTTAGGTAACAAGAATGTCAAATCACTGTCATCAGAATGGAAGCAGAAAGCGAAATCAGTTGAAGTTAATCTACTAACATTCTCCGATCAAATATTCTGTTATTCTACCGACATTCTACTATATACATTTTGTTTACAAAACAGTCTCTACTTGAAATTTGTCTTTTCGGCATCAATAATCATATAGTAGACTGTTAAAAGAGTGACCGAAAAAATCGCTCGTTTTTTGAGCCCCTGATTTCAGAACTGAACTGTGCCAAATTCTATTTTATATTGAGACATTAATCACAGAAAAGTTTGAAGTTGAAGTGACGATTATTATCAGAGCTGGGAGGGGTGAAATCAAAGTCCAAGTTATCAAATTATCATATATCTGATATTTTAAGAAAGTTGATCCGGAAGGTACACCAATTGCCCCCTATTATATACTAATTGAGTAATTTAAAACAATATAATCTCATTAGTAACGCAGTAAAAAATTACTAGAAACTGGTCGATATAAATGGTGTGAGCAATTGAACAGCGTGCAAGTGCGCTGCTCCCGATGAAGGCAAAATCACAATTAATTTAGCCGATGAAGACAAGATTAACTGAACATCATATTTATTCCGATGATTTTGTAAATCAATTTGTTTTAAATGCAAAAAAAATAAATTTTCGTATAGACGCACTACGTAATTCCCCTTACCCCTCCAGCTATAACGACAATTGTCACCTCAACCTGGAACTTCTTTGTAATCATTATTGCAGGGTATCATTTGGCACACAGTTCAATCCAAAAATTGAGGGCTCGAAGAACAGGCGAAAAACCCACTTGTTTTTGATCACTCTTTGTTTCTGCACACTCGACTACCTGAGGTAATATATCTTTAAATGTAATTCATTTAATATATATCAAATGAAACTTATATTAATAAGTATATATTATGTATGTATGACAATTATATTCATAAAAGTTTTAAGCTGCAATTGTATTTAATATCCAAAGTTTATTAGTTAATATAAAAAAATCACATTTTAAAATTGCATATAAATTTTAATATATGTACATTATATATTATGTTGCATGCTATTTTAATAATTCATATATGTATTTTTTATGATTTTAAGTATGATAGAATCCACTATGCTGTATATTCCAATGAATGGTATACCATGAATGGAAGAAATATTCGAGACCTAGTTCTTCTAATGTTACGAACCAGTAAACCTCTTCATCTAAACTTTGGTAAACTGTTTCCTTTAACGATGGCTACATTTTGCAGTGTAAGTTAGCTAGATTTTAAAACATGATTATAGAGTACAACAAGACAGTCTTTTTATATGAAAAAAAGTCAATGTAAACACAAAAATTTAAAACATTCAAGTAAAAACATCACAAAATACATAAAAAAATAAAGCATTCCGAGTCAGTTATTCAGCTGCTAAGAGATTTTTTGTAACATTAATGATTTTCCGCTGATTCGGATATTTTAAATTCAGAACTGATTATAAAAATATAATTTTTGCATAAATTGTTGTTTCTTTCAATTATTACAGATTATTTTTATAATTATTGCTTAATTTATATTGCATATAATATATTGATTGTAATTTAAATTTGATTATATACTATATTTTCTAAAATATTCATAATATATCTAATATTTAATCATATGTATATATTATTATATGTATATCTATATTTTCATATCGCTTTTCCTTAAAAATGCTTTTTATTAATTTATTGTTGTATTTTTTGTAGCTGTTAAAAACGTCAGCAGGATACATATCTGTATTACTTACAACAAGGAGTCAATCAAAGTTTTAAAATATAAATAATGCCCAAATTAGTATTAAAAACAAATTCAATAATGATTTAACCAAAAAATATTAACTAATTTAAAGAGTATGTCATGTAAGACACATGAAAAATTTACGTAGAATGATTATATACATTATGAATAAACTCAATACTTAAATTTTTTGCTGCTGACTGATTATACTACTTATTGATAGAAACTATCAAATAATATAAAAAAGACAAAAAATTAGCTTGAATAAACAAAAAAAGAAAGAAAAATAAGTATAAGGCATTTCGAGAAAACCATCGCATGCAATATTATATTAAAGATAATAGATTATGTATTAAGTAATTAAAAAATATAAAATTCAATGTTACTAAAGATTATATATTTTTATTTTATATACGTATAATATATCTTTTATAACATATCACTTATTTAATTTGATATCTAAAATAAAAAATGTGAGCATATTTTGAGATAAATATGAAATATACCCGCATTTCTAATACAAATTTTACGTTCATTTCTTTTAATTAAATTTTAATATTTTAGATGTATAGAATAATGAGATAAATTAATTGATGTAAAGAGAATATATATTATATATCATATACGTATATCAAAATATACGTAATTGCATTTTGCAAACTATACAATTTTTTTTTAAAGCAATAATTTTGTAGTAAAGTATTTTCTTTATATTAAGTGATTTAATACTGTTCTATAGATTAAGCATTACGGAAAAGCATTATGATAAAATTACTAAATAATGAATAATTCACGAAATATTTTATATTTCATATCAAAATATATGCCTGAATAAAGTATAAAATGTCTCATATATTATACTTTTTATAACTTTATCTTAATACTTTTATATCCAGAATAATTAGAGAAATCTTATTATGTAAAATAAGTTCTATAATTTCAATTCAAAAACAGACATAAGCTTCTTCTAAAACAATTCTGCTTATCGGGTTTAGATTTCGATATCTGGTAATTTATTATATGTTTTTAATCCAGTACACATAAACATAATTGGGGAAAGATTTTTTTTAAAGATTTTTAAAGAATATTTACATAAAGTAAATTTAAATATTCCATACACATTCAAACAAATTTCATATTTTATCGATAAACCCAAATTAATTAAAACAAGTAAATATTTCTCTACTAAATACAATAATTGAGAAAAAATTAATCAATTCTCTTTATTTGTTCATTAAATAGATTATAAAAATGAGAAAATAATAACTATCAATTATATTCTATTACAATCTAGGAAATATCCCAATATCATATTTATTTAATATTGTAATTACA
The DNA here is from genome assembly GCF_000204515.1 of Acromyrmex echinatior. The sequence continues at coordinate 30,821 of NW_011627529.1, read as the reverse complement.
GATAGAGCAAACAATTGTACACTTTAATTGTAATAAAAAAATAATATTAATTCAAATTACTACACACAAAAACAAAAAAATATAATTAAAATCACATAAAATATTTGAAATCAATTACAAATTCGTGAGAACTTAACACGAGGATAAAAACAAATTCCAAACAGATATTTAACAATCCCTCGTTGTTATGCCAGTTTTTTTATTATGCTGGCTTTGAATGTTACACAAAGCACTGACAAAACTTCTACAATACGAAGGATTTAAAATTTTTTAAGTTCATACTTTGTGTAATAATCATTTATTATTTTTAAAAACTGTTATTATGCACACATGCATGGATTATCGATTAAGTAAAAATTAATATCGTTCTGTTATATAAGGAGAAAGTAGATGCCAATGGATAATGAAGAAATAAGAAGCAATAAAATAAAGCTGGTCTCTATAATGATGGAATTCTATGATACAAGTATATGTACAGGAGATTCGTTATGAAAAACATCTACATTCAGAAAATGAATATATGGAAGAGTAAAATAAACCTATATCGTAAAATACGAAATAAAAATATCTATTTACTGTACTTAATTTTTACAATAAAAGTAATATTATAATTGGTCGTTATAAGATAACTATAGTTCAGACTATAGACGCCTCAAAATCGATTACGACTGCGTAAAAACAACTGCTACATCTACATAACCTGCCGCATGACCAAGTACTTATCAACCAGTCATTACTTCAGTTATTATTCATGACTGCTTTGAACGTTGTTGTACTAGTAATTATCCGTAGTTGCACAATAAGAAGGAACATGTAGAATTTTTTAAACCTTCTGTTACTTAACATCTTGCGTTTTTAAGGATTTTTATTATGTATATGATATACTCGTATATCATCCCGTATATTGTATAGACGTCCTTATAAAAGAAACAGAGTTGTCAGTTCATTTCCTACGTTCAACATGAAAGCACCAAACTATCTTGCGTATCGCAGTCATAGTAAATATGATTATGGATCATTATCAAAAAAAGGTCAGATAAAATATATTTCATCCAAAGTGGAACATATAATCTATCAAACCCTTTTTGAGATAGATTTCGAATGGGCAGTGAAGTTAAATCGATTTAGTCTAGAATTAATCGGACTTTGGCCGAGGTTCGAACAAACTACATGGGAAAAGTGTTTGTGCAATTTACGTGTACTTCTCACTTTCTTATTTATAATATTTGTTCTTATGATTCCTGCTCTATATTCTCTGATAAGAATCCATTTTGACATTTTACTTGTGACAGATAATTTGATGAGTACTTTACCAATAATTACTTGCGTCTTAAGACTTGTAATTTTTTGGTGGAAGAGAGAAGATAAATAAAGTAGCGATTTGATCGTTACGCGATATAAAATATTTACAATATACATTTTATATATCAGCAGAATTAATCTCATTTCTTTGTACAATTCTAAAATGGAATTAAAAATTTATTTATATTGAATTTTAGAGAAATTAAAAATAAAAAATTTAAGTTCATGTACCAATTATTGATTTATGTACAACAGTTATATATTATTTATATATTATATTTGTTACGTATATGTAGAATTACTGTTACAATTGCGGACTAATTACATATATAACTAAAAAAATTTTTTTTAATTAAATAGAAATAAAATTGTTGTTTTTAAAAATTGTTGATCTTTGAATTCGAATTAGAAAAATTAAATTTGTTCACTATTACATTTAATTTTTTAAGAAAAATAGCGGAAAATCTATAACAATTAAAAAAAACATTTAAAAAAGGCAAAAATGTAACTTTTCAAAAATATGCCACTATTTTCTTGATTACCTAGAAAAAAGTGAACAATATAGCAAAACAGTTTGAAGCTCCTATGTACCTTACAATTGTATTGAATCATGACGTTATAAGCGAGAAATGTGTTGTACTTGTTGATTTTTCTTGCACGCTATTTATAAGTAAAGAAAACAATTTGAATAAAACAGAATAATGAAATCATTGTAAAAAAGGAAGATGCTCATTATCTCCCTTGATTAATAAATAGTAAATAATCGCAAAAGATATGTGTGTTTGTCTGTTCTTACTCAATGAGCATGCGTAACTTATTTTCACATGAATATTTTTCGATCATTACTGCCTATCAGAGGGATCAGAAAGAATAATCTCGACTCATTTTTACAAGCTTTGTAGCGATTTCATTATTCTGTTTTATCCAAATTATCATTGTATACAAATAGCATGCAAGAAAAATCAACGTGTCATTTCTCGCTTAAGAAGTCCTGATTCAATATAGCTGAGGAGAGCCTTAAAACGATGCTGGAGACAACCAAACTACATTATAGTTGTATAAAAATTGACTGAACGGAATCGAAAATCTTTTTTCGGAAGTAGACGTAAAATTAGGAGGTGATGTACTAGACCTTTATACCAAAATTGAAAAAAAGTTTAAACCTCGCTCATTTTTCAGTTCATAGAGCTGATGCTTCCTTAATACGTACAAAAGTTTTATAATTCGTGGACAAAACGACATTATATCATCCATCGGATTACGTTCACAAACGGTACTGAATTTATAAAATTAAGATTAAGAGGTTATTCTAGTTTTTAAGGCTAAAAATTATATAATTATATGATTATTCAGGAATTTTTTTAAAAGAAATGAATTAATATATTATTATGAAACTTTTTGAAACTTTATTTGTACAAAATAGATATTTAAAAATTATTTTTTCATGTCCATATGTATTACAAAAAAAATACACGGTGATACGCAAGACATATGAAAAAATTTCTTTTTGACGCGTTGACATCATTCCATTAGTTCTAGTAACCTGAATTCCTTAATTCTAGAAACCAAAAAATCAAGGAAATTATTAAATTATATACTATTACTGGAACTGCAATATAATAAATAAATTAAAAATTGTTGAAACAGTAATGTTTTGAAAAATGGGGGGGTATTGATTTTCACCTATAAATTTGTTTCTTTTTTTTTATATAATAAAATGGAATAATCGTAAATTAAATTCCATTCTTTCTTCTTGGAAAAAAAAAGGATAAAAGATGAACTGATGTAAAATTTCAACCAAAAAGAACAGGCCTAATGCTAAATAAAGACATATAAATATCTTTGAATGAGACAAAACAATAATGAAAAAAATGAATTAAAGATTACACTGTTATCGATATTTTTAATTCAGAATTAAAAAAGTCTACACTATAGACATCAAATTCGACCACTCCAGCATCGTCTTAAAAATTTTAATTCAGACTCGATATCTATAAGAAACATCCTTATTCTGATTTCAGTTAATTTTCAAAAAAATTTGTTGTGATCCTAGAGGTTATTAATGTATTTCTGCAATTTTCTAATATTTAATTGAAACTAAATTTAATCATAAGCAAATTTTTATTAATTATATTAAAATTTATTAAATTTAATTATATTAAAATTATATTAAAATTTTTTTCTATTTATAATAAATTTTTTAATATATATTAGTAATTAACATCTAATTTATTATATTGTTATTGATATCTTTACTTTTATATTCTTGAAGCTGTCGCACCGATAATACATTTAATTGTCAACGATTGGACAAAGACAACAACATTTCAAGAAAAAGCAATAATGGTAGCAAAAGCGCAAATTGCACGCATTATTATCACATTTGGATATGGCATGATGGCAGCGGCCATTACTGTTATGGCTGTTTTGCCCATATTTGGTTACTCAGTGAGACACTTATCCAATATTACTGCAGATTTGGAGAGACCACTCCCAATTCAAACATATTACATCTACGATACAACAAGAAGTCCACAATATGAAATGACATATGCTGTTCAAAGTATTGCTTCATTACTCTGTATCATGTGTTATACAGGCATAGACAGTTTTCTTAGTCTTTCAGTATTTCATATCTCTGGTCAATTGGACATTTTGAGAAATCGTCTCTTGCATTTACATGCTGTCGCCAATTTTAACAATGTTTTAAAGAATATATATATATATATATAAAATAGACTCCGCGGATTATTTAACAATGTTTTTTCATCTCTCGGATTATGCAATCACGTTATCAAGGTCTCATGATGATAACATTACGCGCAATTTTTTTTAACACTACCTGTCAGAACATTGACTCGATAATAAGGTCAGATAATCCGAAAGATGAAAGAAACTGTCAGATAATTCGGATTCGACTGCATAGAATAATTCCGGCAAATATGCCGCGCTAGGATTTACGCCGCAGAAGTCAGAAAAAATAGGAGTGAGGGTAATTTTCCCGCAACTACTTTCTGTTACATGCCTTTATGTTATATTATAGTGTTACGATTATATTTTTTTACTATTAATATTAATGAAATTATTATAAGTTGAATCGATTTGTCACTGTGTTAAGTAGCACCATCATAAATTATAATCTACATAAAATGATTACTGTAGGACGTGCAAAAGACTTAGTGGTTATTTCGTGATACTTGAGGAATAGTAAAACATGTTGTATAACAAAATATAAAATATCTTCTTATAGATATATATGTAAACATGATAGACATCTTCTTTAGTATAAAGTGTTATTTAAAATGACATTTTATAGAGCTATTAATCATGTGGAAGATATATTCAGTATAATATTGCTGATAATATTTCTATTTTTTGGTATACTCTTCGCTTTCTATAGATTTTGGACAATAAACGTAATTAATTTTACAAGAATTTTTGTTATACAATTTACTGTTTTATAAATAGTTTTCATATACATATAGTTTTCATATAAAAATAATGTCATATTTATGTTCCAACTGTAATCGCAACTTACATTTACACACCTTTTACATTATTTTATTAGCAATTTAAAAATTGTAAAATGACAATTCTAAAATTTTCTTTTATTATATATTTAGAAAAGTTTAGAATTGAAACAACCATGATCCAAATGAGAGAATTTCATATTTAATATTCACATAATAGATACAATTATATGAGCTATACTGATATATGTATAGCTTATAATAGTTCTTACAAGAAAATCGCTTTAGAAAATATCAACTTTTGATTTTAATGAAATATTTATCCATAGGTTAGGTAAATAAATAAAGTCAATTAATATCAGATGAAACAAAAGAAGTTTCAAGAGAATCCTAAAGTGAAGCTCAAACTCCGATAAAGTTACCAGAGGTCGCGTTTTTCCAACGCGTATCTTTATATACTACCACCAATATCTCACAACTTATGATACACACAATCGCACGTTTGTATCAATTTTCATATAACAAAGTGGCGAGAAAATGTAAGCCTAATTCTGAGAACTCGATGTTATTTTTTCGTGCAAATTACGTGTTTGTGGATTATTATTTTGAAGTACAGATTGCAAAACTTTCATATCAAGCAAATATTTCGACTTCACGGCTTGAGATGCTATGTTACACTAAGAAATGATAAAAATATATCAATTTCTGGTCGTTTTCGGCATAAACTCCATCTTACAGACACGTATTAACGCATATACTTTAATCCCGGAAAAAAATTTCCGAATCTGTAAAAGAGAAAAAAGTATTTGTTAATAAAAATTATATAATTTAGTCGATAATACAGATAATTTTAGGATCCCCTTAAAGCCATGGCACATAAAAGTAATCGATCAATTACAATAAAGACCGTAAGATCATAACGTAAGATCGTAACGTAACTACAATAGGTTTTTAAGCCTTAATGCATAAGAAATGGATAAATCATCAATTATTCTACTCGCATTCGATTGTAATTAGTCGATTGTTTCTCACGGGTTAAGGTTTAAAACACTTATTGTAATCCGGACTAAACAATAGCAAATCCAACACGTTGATTTCCTTACTTACGTCTAAATCTTAAGTTTTTGTATGTAAGACCAAAGCCTTTAAAGTGAGTTATTCCATCTTTTGGTAAACTTCAACTGACTCTATCTTACTCTATTACTTATGTTCTTACTTTTTTACTCTATTTATCCAGCAGGTAAATTATCATCACATAATTTATCCGAACATAGAACAATAAACAACCGAAACTCTTAAAACAATAAAAATTCTTATATACGTAAATCATTTTTTTATTATATTCGAAAAATATTGAAGATGTATGAAAATATTTTATTACGATCTTTCATGATAAAATTATCTATTCGTTCACATTAATAATATTTGTTTAAATAAATATTTTCAAAATATTTTCAAAATTATTTTTTGTGATTAATATGGATAAACAAAAGTAATTTCATTATAAAATATTTTTGTATAAAGTATTTTATAATATATTAAATAATTTTTTAGATATAATAAAAGAAATAAAGCCACTTTACTTAAAAAGGTCGTTTATTTCTTAAAATTGTTTTTTACAACAACTCGTATTTTTCAAGTTTATTTATTTACGTAATCTATAAATTAATGTTTTATTAAAATCAAAATTTAACATTTTGCAAAGATCTCTTATTGTTAGTAATATTAACATATTATTATGTTGTATGACTACGACTCACCTGTGATGGTATAAATATTTTGAAGCATCCTTTGATTGATTAATTAATAAAATTCTTCTGAAACATTTTAATTAATCACATCACACTTATGTCTTATACTTGTATATTTTTAATAATAATTTATTTAATTGTAATATATGTTAATATATCATGATATATGTATGTAATGTACCTTTATTAATAACATAAAATATGAAATAATATTAAAAATAACATATTATTACATCTTTTATAACATATATTTTAACTAATTGACTAGATGCTCAAAAGTAGACAGCTCTTAACATTCTCAAATCTGATATATTTTATCGTCGTTCTGGACATATTCGGTCATATGTGCATGTACTGTGCTGTTGGTGAAATATTAACAACTCAGGTATAAAAATTCTTGAAAAATTGAAAAAAAAATTCTTTATTTCCTACCAATTATTTTTCCATGCACAATTGCATATTATAATAGATATATTATAAAATGAGAAATATAGTATAGTAGTATTATACACAGAAAGCAAAATGTTAGCAGAATGATGACAAATTGGTAGCAAATTTGATCAGAATTAAAGATGAACAAATTGACGTTAACTAATATCGCATTCTGCTCCAATTCTGTCGACCGGTACTTTTTGAAAATTCAATTTCAACAGATTGCGACAGAAATTAAACAGAACGCTTAACATTTTATGCTAGCAGATTGGCAACAGAAACCAAGCAAGATTTGCTGAGATAATTTGACGGTAACAGAAACTGGTAGCAGAAACCGAGCAGTATCTGCACAACACTCTCTGATGCAAACTAATAACAGAAATAGAGCAGATCCTGCTATTTTATAGATATTAAAATGATAACTACAGAATTATTAATACGGAAAAAATTCTGAAAAAATGACATTTCTATTACTTAAATTTTTTCTATTTTGAAGAAATAATTTGAAAAACCTCATTAATAAATTAAATATATTTTACATATCAAAGCTTAAATATATAAATAAATACATGCTTTGTTAAGTCTATAGTGAAAAATTTAATTTAAGTCACCACTGCTCCTACTAAGTATATTGTAATTTTATTAAAATGATAATTAAATTTAATACTATATTCTGTTAATTTGATAGTATATAGTATGTTCCTTAGACATATCTAAAATGTCTGTATAAATAGCTATTTATTATAGGACATTCAAATAATATTATGGGACGTATTTTAGATTCAAAATACAGCGATAAAAACGAGATATTTCTAGATGTTTTTCGAACATCTATAAAGACTTCGAATCAATTTGGTCAACAAGAATGTCAACTCACGTGCTGTCGTCAGAACAAAATCAGAAAGCAAAATCAGGAGGAATTTGAAGTTAATACAAAATTAGTCCGACCAAATCTATTGTCACTCTGCCGACATTTTCCTAACATTTTATTTACAAAAAGTTACAAAAGTTTCTGCTTGAAATTTGTCTTTCTCATTAGAAATCATATAGTAGATTCTGCTCAAAATTTGTTTCTATAGGCTTGGCAATCGAAGATAATCTATCTTTAAACGTACATTTAATATATATTATCTTATTTAATATATAAATGAAACTTACATTGACAAGTATATATTATGTATGTGTGATAATAATACATACAAAAAAGTCTTAATCTGCAATTGTACATTTAATAGTCAAAGTTTAATTAGTTAATATACAAAAATTCACAAATGCATAAATTTTTATATATGTACATTATTATTTACAGCACGCTATTTTAATAATTTATATATGTATGTATTTTTTATAATTTTAAGTGTGCCAAAATCCATTATGCCATATATTTCAATGAATGGTATATTTTGAGTGCAAGAAATACTCGGGACTTAGTTCTTTTAATGCTAAGAACCAGTAAGCCTCTTTACCTTAACTTTGGTAAATTGTTTCCTTTAACGATGGCTACATTTTGCAATGTAAGTTATCTTGAATTTCAAATATAATTTTAGAGTAGAAGATTCTCTTTACATGAGTAGAAAGTAATGTCAATGTAAACACAATAATACTTTGGAGCGTTTACGTAAAAACATCATAAAATATAAAATATAACATATATAAAAAAATTAAGAATTTCGTGCTATTCAATTGCTAAAGAGATTTTTTGTAAAAAATCTCTGATCATTGATTTTCCACTGACTCTGATGTTTTAAATTCATAAAAAATTATAAAGATATCTGGAGACACCGAGGGAGACACGATAGTGTCTCGACGCTAAGATATGGCTCGAGACACTGCTGTGCTCCTTTATGCGAGCTGTCGAGTTGCGCCAGATTGAGATAATTTTATTTCTATTAATATATTACAGGTTATTTTTGTAATTAGCGTAGCTTAATTTGTACGCATATAACGTATTGCTTGAAGTTTAAGCTTATTTATATATTATATTTTTTATAAACTATTTAATATATCTAATATTTAATAATATATATTATAATATATATATTTATAATATATATATAATATAATATATATATATTTTTATTTGTTTTTCCTTAAAAATGTCTTTTATTTACTTATTATTGTATTTTTTTTTTAGCTATTAAAAACGTCAGCTGGCTACATATCTGTATTACTTACAACAGGGAGTCAATCAAAGTTTTAAAATATAAATAACGGCCAAATTAATATTAAAAATATAAAACCAATAATGAATTAACCGGAAAGTATTAACTAATTTAAAGTATGTTATGTAAGATACTTGAAAAGTTTACATAGAATGATTATATGCATTGTGAATAAACTCAATATCTAAATTTTATGCGATTAATGTGATATACTGACTGTTTGTTCTACTTGATAAAAATCATCAAATAAAAAAATAAAAAAATTAGCTTGAATAATGATGAAAAAAGAAAGGAAAATAAGATATTTCAAGAAAACTGTCGCAGTATTAGAGTAAAGATAATAAGCAATGTATTAAATAAATTAAAAAATATAAAATCGAATGTTATTAAAGAGATTATATATTTTTATTTTATATACGGTTATAACATACCTTATATTTAATCTGATATTACTAAAATAAATAGCACTAGCATATTTTGACATAAACATATAATATCTCCAAAATCTAATAAAAATTTTACCATTTAATTCTTGTTAATTAAATCTTAATATTTTATAGAATATCAAGATAAATTAATTGATGTAAAATTAAAAAAATATACGTAGTTGCATATTGCAAATTGCACAATTTCTTCTTAAAGCAACAATGTATTTCCTTTATGTCAATTGATAATTTATTTCACTGTTCTATAAAGGAAAAAAGGCAAGAATTACTAAAAAATAATCAGTTCACGAAATATTTTATATTTCATACTAAAATGTGTTTAAATGAACTATAATATCCCGCAAATTATTGATTTTTTTATAACTTTATCTTAATATTCTTATATCAGAATAATTAAAAGAATCATATTATGTAAAATAAGTTCTGCAATTTCACTTTAAAAATAGATATAAACTTTCATATTAGGTGTTGGAATTAATTCGTAGCGTTTTACAAGAGATGGCACAAGCAGTACATTATTTCGTTGTTACCTATAGTTCTGTATACATTGTAAACATCTATCATAGGACGTCATTTGCCGTACATAACCTTTCTTGAAATCATAAATAACAATACTGTATAATTCATTGAATATGTCAAAATTTGTGCCAGATAAAGTGTTTTTGCGGGGAGTTTTGCTTCATTACTTTATGAACAAAAGTGCAGCTGAAGCTCATCGTATTTTAGTGGATGTGTATAGTGAACATGCTCTGGCTGAGCAAACGTGTAGGAAGTGGTTTGCACGTTTTAAAGCTGGTGATTTCGACTTGGATGACAAGGAGCGACCTGGTCAGCCGAAAAAATTTGAAGATAACGATTTGCAGGCACTGCTCAATGAAAACTCATGTCAAACACTTAAAGAATTATCTACGTCATTGGAAGTTGACTTCTCAACAATAGGAAAACGTCTTAAAAGTTTGGGCATGATCCAGAAGGAAGGACATTGGGTCCCATATGAATTGAAACCAAGGGATATTGAGAGACGTTTTCTCACGTGCGAACTGCTGCTTCAACGGCAGAAAAGAAAAGGTTTTTTGCATCGGATTGTTACCGGTGACGAAAAGTGGATCCATTATGACAATCCAAAGCGCAGAAAGTCATGGGTTAAGCCCGGCGAACCATTAACATCAGTGGCAAAGCCCAATATCCATGGCTCAAAGCTCCTGCTCTGTATTTGGTGGGATCAGAAGGGTGTCATATACTACGAACTGCTAAAACCGCATGAAACCGTTACTGGAGATCTCTACCGACGGCAACTGATGCGCTTGAGCCGTGCATTGAAGCAAAAACGGTCGGAATACTTCGAAAGACACGATAAAGTCATCTTGCTGCACGACAATGCTCGCCCACATGTTGCAAAACCGGTAAAAACATACCTGGAAACACTTAAATGGGAAGTGCTACCGCACCCGCCGTATTCTCCTGATATTGCACCTAGCGACTACCACTTGTTTCGATCATTAGCTCATAGCTTGTGCGAGCAGAAGTTCACATCTTACGAAGATTGTACAAAATGGTTCGATTCCTGGATTTCATCTAAAGATGAACAGTTCTTCCGACGCGGTATTCATTCACTGCCCGAAAGATGGTCAAAAGTAGTAGAAAATGATGGGAAGTACTTTCATTAATGTATTTTTTAATGCTCATGTGAAATAAATAACATTCTTTCATTAAAAAACGCTACGAATTAATTTCAACACCTAATATATAAGAATATTTTTTCAAAAATTAATTTAATTTATTTTCCTTTAAATCATACAACTTTTATCTAAAACAATTTTGCCTACCAGGTTTAGATTTAGACATATTCTAGATTTATTTTATGTTTATTTTATAATTTATTTCATGTTTCCTACCCTATATATTTAAACATAACTTTGAAAAAAGGTTTTATTAAATGAGCATTTGCATAAAGTAAATTCGGATATTCTATACATTAAAAAAAATTTCATGTTTTATTGATAAAGCAAAATTTAACACAAGTCCGTATTCCTCTACTATAGATACAATAATTGAGGAAAAATTAATCAATTATCATTATTTGTATATTAAATAGGTCATAAAGATAAGAAAATTATAACTATCAATTATATTCTCTACAATTTAGGAAATATCACAATATTAATTTCAGTGCAATTATAGATAGACTAAATAAACACTTGAATTGCAATAAAAAGGCAATATTACATACAAATTACTGCTCACTACACCAAAATACAACACAAAAAAAAAATTCAGATCACACGCAATGCTCGAAATCGATTACAAGTTCGTGAGAACTTAACAGAAGGGTGAAAACCGGCTGCAAACAGGCATTTAACAACCCTTCGTTGTTACATCAGTTTTTATCTGCTTCGAATGTTGCACACACGAGACACTGACAAAAAAAACTTTCTACAGGAAAAGTTTAAAATTTTTTGAGCTCATCCTCTTTATGCAATAATCATCTATCACTTTAAAAAACTTTTATTAGGTACACATGAATGGATTATCGGTTAAATGAAACTTCATATCGTTCTAAGAAGAAAATAAATGTCAATGGATAATGAAGAAACTGCAAGAAGTAATGAAATAATAATTCTATGATGGTAAAATTCTATGATACCAGTAAATATGAGGATCTCTGTTGTGAAAAATGTCTACATTCGGTGAGTATGAAAGAGTAAAATAGGCTTAATATCGTAAAATATGAAATGAAAATATCTACTGTACTTAATTTCTACAATAAAAGTAATATTATTCAAAATTGGTCGTTATAAATGACTATAGTCCAAACTATAGATACTTCAAAATCGATACGGCAACGTAAGAACATGACTGCTTCATCTACATAACCAGCCGCATGACCAACTACTTATCAACCAGTCATTAATTCAGTTATTATTCATGAATGCTTCGAACATTATTGTACTAGTAATTGTTCACAGTTGTAAAACAAGAAATTGATCACAGGTAGAATTTTTTAAACCTTCTGTCACTAAACGTCTCACATTTTTAGCAATTTTTATTATGCACATGAAATATCATCTCTCGTTATATAGACATCGCTGTAAAAGAACAGAGTTATCAGTTCATCTTCTACGTTCAACATGGAAGCATCAAAATGTCTTGTGTATCGGAGTCATAGTAGATATGATTATGGATCATTATCAAAGAAAGGTCAGATAAAATATATTTCGTCCAAAGTGGGCCACATAAATTACGTTTATACCGTGCCCTTAATCTGCGACCTTACAATAGGTGTCTTTGTTTATCCTGCAGATTAAACAAAGACACTTATCATATAGGTGGCGGATTAAGCACACGGTGTAAATTTCTATCGAAATTTTTTTGAGACAGATTTCGAATGGGCAGTGAAGTTAAATCGATTTGGTCTAGAAATAATTGGACTTTGGCCTAAGTCGGGACAAACTACATGGGAAAAGCGCGTGTGCAATTTACGTGTACTTCTCACTTTTTTATTAATAATATTTGTCCTTGTTATTCCTGCTATACATTCTCTGATAAGAATCTATTCTGACATTTTACTTGTGGCAGATAATTTGATGTGTACTTTACCAATCAGTGGTTGCCTTTTGAGACTTGTAATTTTTTGGTGGAAGAGAAAAGGTAGAAATAGCAATTTGATCGTCAAATCGATATAAAATGTATTTACAATATATCTTTTTCTAATATGTTAGCCTAATTAATCTCTATTTTTTTGTACAATTCTAATTAAAATTAAAAGTTTATTTATTTATATTAAATTTTAGAGAAATCAAAAACAAAATAAGAAATTCATATATCGCAATTATTATTGATTTATGTACATTAGTAATTATTTATATTTTACATTTGTTGCATACATGTAGAGTTACTGTTACAATTGCGCACTTTATCACACATAATTAGGAAAAAATTTTTGAAAATTAACTGTGACTCGAAATTTATAAGAAATACCTATTCTGATTTTAGTTAATTTGCAAAAAAAATTTGTTATGATTCTAGGTTATTCATGTTTTTCCGCAATTTTCTAATATTTAATTAAAACTTGATCAGAATCAAAAAATATTTTATAAGTTACTATATTAAAATTTCATTTTATTTATGTCTCTTGCAATTTTTTTGTAAAGTTGATAGTATTTCAGTAAAAAATTATTGAAAATCAATATTTAGCGATTTTTTTAGTAATTAATATCTCGTTAACCATCGCAAAATAGTAGAGGACTTTTCAACTCAGTTTAATCCAATTTACCTGCTCAGAATAAATAGTGTCATATTTTAATGTATAAGTACCTGTATAAGTACTTAACATTTATTTTACTATAGTATTAATTTCTTTATTTTTGTATTCTTATAGCTGTTGCACAAATAATACATTTAATTGCGAACGATTGGACAAAAACAACGACAGCTCAAGAAAAAGCAATAATGATAGCAAAAGCGCAAATTGCACGCATTATTATTACATTTGGATATGGCATGATGGGAACGGCCATTATTGTTATGCTTGTTTTGCCTATATTTGGTTACTCGGTGAGAAACCTGTCTAATGTTACTGAAGATCTGGAGAAACCACTCTCATTGCAGACATATTACATCTACAATACGAGAAGAAGTCCACAATATGAATTGACATATGCTGCTCAATGTATTGTCTTATTCTTCTGTACCATTTGTTATACGTGTATAGATAACTTTCTTAGTCTTTCGGTATTTCATATTTCTGGTCAACTGGATATTCTGAGAAATCGTTTCTTGCATTTACATATTGTCGCCAATCTTAACAACGCTTTAAAGAGTTGTATAATGGATCATACAAGGCTGCTTAGGTATACTTTGTCTTATATACATATTCCTATATATATATATATATTTATTTATTTATTTATTTATTTATTTACAACAAAATCTGAATTATCCGACATCGCTTTTTTCATCTCTCAGATTATCCGACCACATTATCAAGTTCTCGTGACGATAACATTACGATTTTTTTAATATTACACTATCGTCATGAGAACATCGATAATGATAAGATCAGATAATCCAGGAAAAAAAACGCTGCCGAATTATTCGGGTTCTACTATATATGTGTTTGTAGTGTAACGTAAATATATAAGTAATATGTGAGGAATAATTGAAAGAATATTAATTGCAATATTAAATGTAAATCATTTTGTACCTAAATTTTTGTATCATAAATAGAATTAATAATGTCATATTAATAAAATTATTAATGTCATATTTAAATAAAAAATGTGTAAGAGAGGAAATAATAAATAATAAACGGAATTGAGTGCGTTGCGCAAATTGGATGTAGTAGCTTTGTTGGGGATACGAATCAAAATTATTTTGAAAAAGTCTGCTAAGTAATGTATGTAGTTACAATTTGACTAATTTCTTTGCTCTGAATTTTTTTGTGTCTGTAGATACAGAGAATGGGCGTAAAATATAATTATTTTTTGAGGAAATTTATATTATTTAAACAGTTTTCTGAGAAATTTTTTTTATGAAATACAATACAACACCACAAAATAACATAACAACATTGCAACAATATTACTTTGAAAAATTTCCAATAAAATATTAAAGCAACATTGCTGCAATATTTTGTGCTGTAGAAGTTTTGTTGAACGCAAATGTAATCCTCAATGGAAAAAAATAATGAAAAAAATAACCAGAATAGTTTTAAAAAATAAAAAATCTGATTAAATTTTACTTAAAGCTCTCTCTCTTAAAAATTTTTTCAAGCATTAAAATATTCATAATTCGAACAACAAAGCAAAAAGAAAATAAAACTTTACAACACTCACTAACGTTGTTTTTATCAATTATAAAAAATTGCCAAGCTTTTTTACAAACTCATACAAAAAAATTCAAGCGAAAAATTAATTAACTCAGAATCACGCCACTTAGCAAACTTTTCTAAAACAGTTTTAACTTGCAACTTCTAACAGTACTTAAACTACAATATACATACGTCCAATTCGCACACATTCAAATTCTGATTTTTTTTCATTTTCTCTAATGTATTTATACCTGCTTTAATCCAATTAAATAGAATTTTATAAACAATTATAATATTAAATTATATTTCTTATCAAAACAAAAATTGTTACTTTCAAAATCATATTATAGATTTAAACAAAATTAGTATTCTTATCTAATAATATAAAATATCTTTTTATAGATGTATGTAAACATGATAGATATCTTTTTTTATTATAAAGTGTTATATAAAATGACATTTTATAGAGCTATTAATCATGTGGAAGATATATTCAGTTTAATATTGCTGATACTATTTCTATGTTTTGGTACACTCTTCGCTTTCTATGGATTTTGGATAATGAACGTAATTAATTTTACAAAAATTTTTGTTATACACAATTTATTGCTTTATAAATAGTTTTCATATACGTAGAAATAATGTCACATTTATGTTTTATTGTAATCGTTACTTTATATTTATATTTATACTTTTTATGTTTTTTGTTAATAAGAATTTTTTGGTAAAATATCAATTATAAAATTTTCTTATTCATGTATATTTAAGAAAATTTTAGAATTGAAATAATCATAATAATGCACACTAAAGAATTCCCTATTTAATATTTACATAATATAGATACAATTATATAAATTATATTGATGTCCCATTTTTAATGACAACCTCAAATATCTCATGAACAGTGCATGTAGAGAAAAATGTTTCATGACTTTGAGAGGAACATAAGATGATACCATTGGTTTAATCTTGGGTGGCATTATCAAGATGTCCGAGTAAGGTCACTTTAATTTTTTTTAATGGAAAATCCCCTCTTTTTATTATATATTCTTCTAACTTACCTTGAGAACTTTTCAAAATACTATAATAAAATATTTTTTCATTGAGTACTTTTCGAATTATAAGGTTTAAAAGTTACAGTGCTATCGGCATTAATGTTACCTAGTGTCCGATCGATGATTAAAACCTCTTAAATGTTGTTCAGGATCATAACTTGGATAACATTTATTATGATCTTATAACTCGAAAAGTACATACTAAAAAAATATTTTATTAAATATTTTGAAAAGCTCTCGAGGTAAACTAAGAATATAATAAAAAATAGGAGATTCCACTTAAAAAATTCAAAGTGATCTTGTCCTGACCTTGACAATGCCACTCAAAATCAAATCAATGATTTTATGTCTTTTTCTCTAAAATGCACTATTTAAGAAATATTTTCAAAAGATGTCATCATTTAAAATGGGATGTATAGAATATTCAAAAAATTGCTGCAATACTTCGGAAGTGGACCCAAAAAAAAGGAAAAAAAGAACTATATGAACATAAATTCAGAAATAAGTCGTTTCCAAGTTATAATCACTTTTATGTTAGAAAAATTGTAATTTATTTTTCACAATCACAATCATAATTTTATAGTGTTTTAACGTAAATAACTACTATTTCGGACTATTTTGGCATTAACCAAGACACATCACGTGGAAGCATAGGTCACTTATACTATATATTTAAACTCTTACTTGTTGTGCATTAACATATACGATCTTAATAGTTAAATCATTTATTATTGTTCATATTTTTTAAATTTATTTATTTACGTAATCTATAAAGTAATGTTTTATTAAAATTAAAATTTGACATTTTGTAATGATCTCTTATTGTTAGTAATATTAACATATTACCTAATATATGACTACGACCCATTTGTGATATAACACTTTGAAGCATCCTTCGATTGATTCATTTAATAAAATTCTTCTGAAATATTTGTAGTGTTAATTGGACTGCACATTTATACCTTATATATGTATACCTTTAAAAAATAATAACATATGTAATCGTAATATATGTCAATATATCATAATATACACTGAGAAAAAAAATTTGTTTAACGAATTAAACATTTAGTTACAGATTTGATTATTTTAACAAATTTTATTTAATCGAATTTAACCGTAATCTGCTTAACAAACTGTTCAGTATTAAGCAGACTACGCTTAAATTCAATTAAATAAAATTTATTCAATTAACCAAATTTACAAACAACTACATATGTGTAATTAGTGATTGAACAAACTTTTTTTCTCAATGTATGTAATTTATCTTTAATAATAGCATGACATATCGATGCCTGAGCTGTAGAAGGTGCTATATCGAGAAAACCATGAAGAAAGGTCTGTCACAAAAATAATGAAAAATGATCTATTTCGCGAGGTGTAAAGATCGGTCTATGTCCGAATTTATGCGAAGTACGATTTATATCGAGAAAAGCTTGAAGCACGATTTAAATCACGTATGAAATTAAAGAAAGATCTATACAGCGCAATATTTACTATTCACAAATTACACAAATTTAATTACGGAAAATTAAATAATAGATGAATAAATGAGTGCAAGAAACAAGATTGAATATCAAGGTAATTCCCAGTCATACCATTATAAAATTTATGAAAATAAAATATTACATTATATTACACTATATGGACCCTTTTTTAATTTTATGCCACTTGGATCTTTCTTTTTGCTTTTCTTGATATAAATCGTATGTGTTTCGACATAAACCGATCTTCACGCTTTGCGCGAAATAGACTGCTTTTCATTAATTTTTTGACATAGACCTTTCTTCATGTTTTTCTCGTTATACCTTCTACAGTTCAAGCGTCAATTATGCTATAATACTAAACATAACATAATATATCTTTTATAACCTAATATATTTTACCTAATTAACTAGATACTTGAAAGTAGACAACAGTTAACATTTTTAAACTTGGCATATTTTGTAAGCATTGTTATCAATATATTCGGTCACATGTGCATGTACTGCGCTGTTGGCGAAATATTAACAGCTAAGGTATAATTGAAATTCTTTACTTCCTATTAATCATTATAGTTTTCCATACACAGTTGCAGATTATAATAAATGTATCTAAAATTAGAAATAATAGTAGTATTATACTCAGAAAGCGAAATGTTAATAGAATGTCAACAAATTGATAGCAAATTTGATCAGAATTAGATATTAGCAGATTGACGTCAACTGATTTCACATTCTACTCCAGTTCTATCCAGTTCTGTCGACAGCATTTTTTAAACATTCTATATCAACAGACTATGACAGAAATCAAACAGAACGCTTAACATTTTATGCCAGCAGATTGGCAACAGAAACCGAGTAAGATCTGCTTGACAAATTGGTAGCAGAAATCGAGCAGTATTTGCGCAACACAATCTAACAAACAATGGCAGATATGGAGCAGATTCTGTTTTATAGGTATTAAAATTGTAACATTATTACTACGGAAAAATTCTCAAAACAACGTTTCTATTACCTACATTTCTTCTATTTTGAGGAAATAATTTTAAAGAATTTTATTAATACATTAAATATATTTCACATATTAAAACTTAAATATACAAATAAATACATGCACTGTTAAGTCTAATGTCAAATTTGATTTAATTTAAATTGCCACTGTTTCTAGTATATCATTATTTTATATTAAAACAATAGTTAAATTTGACACTATATCCTGTCAATTTAACACTATATACTAGTATGTACATATCTAAAATGTCTATATAAATAGGACATTCAAGTAACGTTCTTGGGACGTATTTCAGACGTCCAACATATAAAAACGAGATATTTTTAAACATATTTCGGACGTCCAAAGATGTCAAATTAATCAGGGTATCAAGAATGTCAACTCATGTGCTGTTGTCAGAACAAAAGCAGAAAGCGAAATCAGTTCAGCTTAATTTTTCTACCATTCTCCGATCAAATCTGCTATCAGTCTATCGATATTCTACTAATATTTTATTATAACTAACATTTAATATAACTAACATTTTATTTACAAAACAAGGCCTATTATTTTTAGCTGAATTTTTGCATCAGTTCATCTTTCTTCCTTTTCTCTCCAAAAGAAAGAGAAAAGAAGAGAAAGAAAGATGAATTGGTGCAAAAGTTCAGCTAAAAAGAACAGGCTTATAATCTCGGCTTGAAATTGGTCTTTCTGGATGATCAGAAATCATATGGCACTTTATCCAAAATTTGTTTCCGCAGACTTGGCTATCTAAGATAATATATCTTTAAATGTATTTAATGTACATTTAATGTATATCAAATGAAACTTATATTAATAAGTATATATCTATGTGTGATAATTATACATATATATATATATATATATATATATATATAAAATTCTTAAGCTGCAACTGTACTTTCAATAGCCAAAATTTAATTAGTTAATAAAAAAAATTAC
This sequence comes from Acromyrmex echinatior, assembly GCF_000204515.1. The sequence goes on along the minus strand of NW_011627529.1, from coordinate 10,959 downwards.
ATTTTAAAATTGCATGTAAATTAGTATATAGGTATATTATTGCGTATATATAGCATGCTATTTTAATAATTTATACATGTATGTATTTTTTATAATTTTAAGTGCGACAGAATCCACTATGCTGTATATTTCAATGAATGGTATACTTTAAATGCAAGAAATACTCGGGACTTAGTTCTTCTAATGTTAAGAACCAATAAACCTCTTCATCTTCACTTCGGTAAACTGTTTCCTTTAACAATGGCTACATTTTGCAGTGTAAGTTATCTCGAATTTTGAAATATGATTTTAGAATACAACAAGATAGTCTTTTTATATGTATACAAAATAAAGTCAATGTATAAATATAATACAAAAATACTTTGGAACGTTTAAGTAAAAACATCAGAAAATACATAAATAATAAAGAATTTCATGTCAGCCATTTAACTAAAGAGATTCTTTGTAAAAGCTAATCATTTTCCACTGACTCAGATGTTTTAAATTCACAAAAGATTTTAAAGACATACAATATAATATTTATTATAAATTATAGAGAGAAATTATATATATATATAAATTATAAAGATTTTAATATTGTTTAAGATATATATTTCTTATAAATCATTTATAATATAATATTAATCATTTATAATATAATCTAATATTTAATAATATATGTATATATCATTATATGTATACATTTTTATATTGTTTTTCCTTATGTCTTTTATTCACTTATTATTGTAATTTTTTATAGCTATTAAAAACGTCAGCTGGCTACATATCTGTTTTACTTACAACAAGAAGTCAATGAATGTTTGAAATATATAGATAAATAAAAATATAGATAAATATATAGATAAATAACGCAAATTAATATTAAAAATACAAATTTAATAATGATTTAACTGGAAAATATTAACTAATTTAAAATACGTCATGTAAGATTACTTGAATAGTTTACGTAGAATGATTATATGCATTGTGTAATGATTATATGCATAAATAAACTCATTTACATTTTCTGCTGCTAATGTAATATAATGATTGATTGTTCTGCTTATTGATGAAAACTATCAAATAATGCAAAAAAGACAAAAAAATTAATTTAAATATTGATGAGAAAAGAAAGGAAAATAAGCATAAGATATCTCGAGAAAACTGTCGCAATATTAGAATGAAGATAATAAGTATGTATTAAATAAATTAAAAAATATAAAATCCAATGTTATTAAAGAGATTATATATTTTTATTTTATGTACGGTTATAACATATCTTATATTTAATTTAATATTAAAATAGAAATTGTGAGCACGAGTAACATGGTAGACAGTGGCGAGTTTACTATGTTGGGGAAACTCGGGTTCAATTCGCGATAGATTCAAGAAATTTTCTCGCATTGATAGCTCTTCTTCAGCGCGGCACGTGGCGGTCTGATAAGCCACCATTGTAAGGCTGCGTTCAAAAATATTACCCGAATGCCTCCGAGTATTATTTTATCTTTGTTGTTCACCGAATATTAAATAAAGACAAAATGATACTCGAAGATACTTGGGTAGTATTTCCGAACGTATCCATTCTCAAGAAAACCTCTCAAACTATCGTCCAATCCGGAGTCAGCGTTAATTATAGGTCTTGTATGACTGTGTGGAACTGGTGCGCACGGTGAGCAAATGATCGATAGCTCCTGTCCCGACTTTAGAATATCGCGCCAACGAATGAATAATGAAAATAGAAATTGACTTATTGATTCCATGTTTGAAATTATTACGAATATTCCATTACATGTATAGATATGAAAATAGAAGACTTATAATATTTTCAATATTTACATAATGCAATAAACGTTAATTGTTTTAATGCCTGTTTTATTTTTAAAGACACACATATCTCCTATAATATAGATATATATAATATTACTAATTAAGTTATACTTTATAGCTACTGAAAACATTAGATAATTACATGTTCATGTAACTTGTACATTTACAACAAAAAGTCATTTAAAAAGTTACATTAAATGATTATTCTATTTATTAGTGACTATGCTATATAAAAATAAAATATAATTAATATGAATGATAAAAGTAACTAACAATAAGAAAAAGAGTCAACTAAAGAAAAAAAAGTATCACATGCAACATAAAATTTAAAAAAAACTAAACAATATACACGTAGAAAAGAAAAAATAATGAATAATTTAAAATTATTAAAGATAATATACATATATACACACAAAATAATAGCTAATGAAAACTTTCTATTAATTTTACATGTATAATCAACAATGTAATGAAATATGTTATAAAACAAGATTTTATTTTTAATTTTAAATATTAACATAAATTATTAAGTCTACATAATTTAAAGATCTTTTAATTTTTTTATTATGTTCGTTTTTAAAATATTTTAATTTTTAACAAAAAGAAAGCGAGTATTTCTCTCGAAAAATTTATTGAATAATTTTAAAATAACCACGTTGAATGAAAAAGGAATAGAAAACAGTCGAAAAAAATCATTTATATTAAGCATCAAATTAAAAATCACTAATCTTATTTATTGAATTGCACTAAATAACTATTCTCACTCTAAATAATATAGAAATAGCATACATATAACACAGAACTTAATAGAACTAGAAGAATTGATAAATATGCGTTAAAATTGTTTATTAATGTCGCAAAATACGAAATAAAAATACCTGTGTATTGTATCTAATTTTTACGAAAAGTAATATTGCACACAATTGATCATTATAAGATAACATTTCAGACCTAGACACCTTAAAATCAATTACGACAATTATGTAAAACATAATCGCTACATGAACTGTCGCGTGACCAAATATTTATCAACCAGTCATTATCTTATTATTCATGAATACTTCGAATGTTGTCATACTAGTAATTATCCGAAGTTGTACAACAAGAGGAAAGAAAATAGAATTGTTAAAACTTGTCGTGGACACTAAACATTTCGCCTTTTTAAGAATTTTTAAGCGTTCACACGAACGAATTATTAAATGTTCACACATCAAATGCTGCAAAATGAGAGTGATATTAATATCACAAAATATCCATATATTGTATCAATTAAAAATAATCATATGTTCCGACATTATAATTAACCGAAACCACATAAAGAGTCATATCCAGAATAAGACCAGATAAAGTATCATATCATCACGTCGGATCGATGTGTTTCACTGTTCAAGCATATCTGGAACGTTATAAACAGTATAGTCATAGCGAGTGGCACGAGCAGCCTTGAGAAAGGGCGAGAGAGAGAGAGAGAGAGAGAGAGAGAGCCCGACGGCGTTCGTAATTTTACTAAAGAAATGTTATCGCAAAACCATCATTTAAATCTATTTAAAACAACATCATTAGCGGACTTGGTGTGTAATTAAATAATATATATTTATTATATTTATACTTATTGTTTTTATACTGTAATTGAATATATTTACATAAATATTGTCGTTTGCTTTAATTTTTGAATAATTAGATGCCACTATTGTTGAACGTTGTAAATAATAGGCTCCGCAAAATATAAATCATAAAAGAATATACTCATAAAAACCAATACAATAAATTTATTCTCCTATAAGGATAATATATTGTAATATCTTATACTCTCTATCTATATTCTTTAGTGTATACATCAAAAATAATAGTAAAACAAAATATAAATTTTAATAATATTTAAATTTTAATATTAAATTAATAATTTATTATTAATAATTTAAATACTAGCCAAACTAAAAATAAACTTACACAATCTGTTGATGCCTATATATTAGGTGTATCTCGTCTACGCGTGATACAGATTACTAAAGCCATCTAGTGGAAAAATAATTAATTTCTTTTTACTACACCTAATATATCATATATATTGTAAAATTAAAAAAAGTTTTCTAAATTTTTCTGATATTGTTAATATATGTATATATACATTTATATATTTATATATATGAACAGAATAATAAAACCTAATGAGCCTAACATAACTATAATGTGCTTATAATAAAACGTCGTTAGCAAAAGTTTTTCTCTTCTACTTTTATTAATTTTTTATAAGATATTACATTTATACTTATAAGAATTAATTTTTTAAAGATAAGATATCTAGGAATATTAATAAATGCTTTTTATAAAATATGTAAAAAATATTAAAATAAATGTAATAGAATTTAATAATAACAATATTAAAAATTATTATTTAGGTGATAGCGGCAGTGATAGCGGCAGCCCTCTAATTTATGAAGACAAACTTGCCGGTGCAGCTACATACCGTATTTCATGCATTGAAACTCCAGTTCTGGATGTTCATACCAGTATAGACAAGAATATCGAATATATCGATGAAGTTATGAAATCATAAAAATTTACTTAATGCTCTGTTTAATTCTTATTTTAAAGATAATAGATATTTACGAAATATATTAAAGAATATTATAGATTACAACATATATCTCAGGTAAGTATATTAACATGTTGTAATAATGACATTTTTGTCACTCCATTTTATATTTTCAAATAAATTTTCGAGCAACAATTATAATGTATAACATTGTAATATATAAATATTTTAACATCTAATAATTTAAAAAGATACATTGATAAAAGTAATTGTTCCATCCATTAAGTGCATATACATACATTCGTGCGTACAAGGACACGCATAAATATTATATATATATATATATATACACACACACACAAACGGATATATATTGTATATGTTTTATCTGTTTACTGTATCTGTTTACGTTATGTTTGTGTGTACGTAAGTCTGAAATTTTTAAGAAAAATAATAATACTCTAGTACATTAAAATTTTAATATCTCCTCTCTCGTTTAAATCGTATAATATCATCACAAAATAAAAAATATTCAAGTAATCTAAATATCATAGATACCTTTTTTACTCATTTGACAAATATTTAGAATGATAATAGATATCATTAAAATATATTATCTCTAGACGTATACTTAATCAATGTAAGTCACTTCTTTGATGATGGATACTAAGAGTACTTGTTACGTTACATATCTGCTACTTCGTATTTTAGTTCTCAGGTATAAAACTTTGCCAGACCGTTATAAAAAAAATCGATATTCAAACTTTAACAGAAAGACTTCTATATATCGTGCATGTTCAGCTAAACATTAATCTATATTACAGGGTCGGTTTCAGAAATGACTAAATTTATCGCCAATATATCAAAAATGCGAATAAAATATTTGTTAAAAAAGATTTTCTATATTCAAGGAATAAATAAATTAAATTTATAAGAAGCTAAAATATTTGTCAATCTTATTATTAGTATTTAAATCTACAATAATGTTTTGTTTAAATATATACATATATTCTGTTTTATGAAAATGATAAGAACATAAGTATATGCAACATTGTACAATATTTTAATCAAAATGTCTGCATAAATAACAAAAGTTTTGCAGTTAAATGTGTTCAATAACAATATATTAAGTTTATTTTTGGATGCGGCCCTTTATCGATATTGACAGGTCGCCGTTGTTTAATTCACAGAGGGGAAATAACTACCCTATAATTCAATTTCCTCGCAGGAAAACAATCTAACTACAAGCGTTGTGCGCATTCTTGTTACGGACACGTACATTATTATTAACGACTGCAATATTCACTCGCAAAAAGAAGTAAGTCTATAGAGTTTCTGCGCACATTGTAGTTCACATTGTACGTGCTAAAGAAATGGTCATATTATAGACATGGCAAAAAGAAAAATTAATTCCCACGTAACTAACGATATGGTTATCTCGATGCATTCAGGGCATGAAGGTACTTATTTCTTTTTTCAATAATTTTAATATAGCAATGTAAACAATTTTTTAATAAAATATTTTTATTAAATAAATTTTTAATAAAATGTTTATTAAATAATTTTAAATAAACGTAACAAATTTAATATAATTTTCTATTAAGTACGTATACAGAGGGAAATTATATAAAAAATAAAAAATATAATTATCATATAAGAATATTTTTAAGTAGATAAATTACAAATATCGTGGACAAAGATAAAAAAACAAACACGCAATACATTGTCAATAGAAAATCAAGTCGTGTATTTCAATTTTAGCAAAATATTAATTGATGCATTTTATTTAAGAAGAAGCTTTATATTAATTTTGCCCGTAATATTTTTTGAAAAATAGATTACAATTGGGTTATTACATTAAATCGATCTTGCTTGAGCTTGTTTGGAGTTTGGCCAGAATCCAATGAAACTCCACGAAGGAAATTGATGATAAATGTACGAGTGATTATTATATTAAATATAATTATTTGGAGTTGCATTGTTCCATCTTTTCATTCTCTCATCCGAATATGGGGCAATATTACGTCTATGATCGATAACCTACAATACACTTTACCACTTTTAACATCAATAATAAAACTTATTCTGTTGTGGCAGAAGAAAAAAGGTACTCTTAAGAAAAAATATGCAATATACTTATAAAAAAAATCAAAATTTATTCACAATTTTGTTTTCTCGATTTTATCATAATCTTAAGAAGAGAAATTTAGTTATTCTCAATTCTCACAACTACATTAAATATAAAAGAAGTTATCATACTTTACTATTTTAAAAATCACTATTAATTTAAAATTTAATTAAAGAAAGAATTATAGAAAGATAAGACGTTTATAAAATAAAAATATTTAATACGAATAATGATCAATATTAACTTTTAGTTTTTAAATATTAAAGATTTTAATGTACTATTTTATATATTTATTTCAAATATAATTCTATTCCACTACGTTCTCTAACGGAAATGATATTATTTTTATTATTCTAACAAGAGAATAACAACATAATTTTAATGCGCATAATTTATTTTTAATAGTTCTTGTATCAATTTTAAAAATAGTTAAAGAGGACTGGATAAAATTAAAGACAGAAGAAGAAAGAGCTGTCATGATAAGACAAACGCGAATTGCACGTCTAATTATGATTTGGGGATACCTTATTATGGTTTTCTCGTTCATTTTGGTTGTAATTCTGCCTTCTTTTAATATATCAATGAGATATATTACAAATATTACCGATCCGGGCAAAGTGCTACCACTGCAAACATATTATATATATAATGTAAGCAAGAGTCCATTTTATGAGGTGACTTTCATTCTACAAGGCTTTAGTTTGATGACAGCTGCTATTACGTACACTGGCACGGACTCTTTCATGGGTTATCTAGTCTTCCATGTATGTGGTCAACTTGAAAATTTCAAGATGCGTATTCTTAATCTGGATAAATTCATTCACTACGAGAAAGCACTATCATCTAGTGTGCAGGATCATATACGTCTTATCAGGTTTCGTACTGGTGAAACAAATAAAGAAATAAATTTGAATTTAATAAATTTTGTAGAAATTATATCAAATGTTTTCTAAAGTCTTCTCGTTTCAGGATCTTTTTTAGGAACATATTTCAGATGATGTAAATTTAGGGAATGATATATTCTTACTGAAAGAATCCACATTTGTCAAGGAATCTTTGATTCTTTTATGAGATTTACCATTCCTTGAAGTTTGTCCCTAAGGTCGTGAAACAATATACATGTATATATATATATATATATATATATATACATATATGTGTGTGTATGTGTACGTGTAGAACTCTACGAATTTTTTCAGAATTTTTTATCAACTCTTAAGTATTGCATTTTCTCATTTTTAACATAAGAAAATACGGTATTAAAAAATTCTGAAAAAATTCTAAAAAAATTCTTGAGAGCTCTATGAGAAGAAAATAAACAATTTTCGTTTCTTGCAGTTTTTCTGTAAAGTTGATAGTATTAATATTTGAGTAAAAAATTATTGAAAACTGATTTTCGGCAATTTTTAGCAATTAATATCTTCTTAACTATTGCGAAAATTGCAAAATGGTAGAGGACTTTCCATCTCAGTTTAGTCCGCTCTACATGTCCACGAACTCTATCAGAACAATTATCCGACAACCTGTATAATATTTAAACAAGAGATTTGATAACAATTTCTTTATAAAGTGAATTAAGTAATTTATTGTTTTGACATAAGTTTTTATATGTCCTAGCAATGTGTTAGCTGTATTATACATTATAAATTATAAAAGATATTTTCTTTTACTTAATATATTTATGTTACAAATAGGTAGAAGTAAGCAAAATAAAATAATATTTATATTACTTTTTGCCATTTTTACATTACAGATTTATTAAACTCATTGACAGTACGTTTAACTTAATGTTGCTTGGTCTACTACTTTATTTTGGCATACTTTTTGCTCTATATGGATTTTTATTTGTCACCGCAAGTATTTTTTAACTTGTATTTATAGATTTCTCGATCTCAATATAAAGCAATGAAATTGCATAAAATTTTCTAATTGTAACTATAATTTACAATTAGAAACTATAATATTGCAATACTCATCTAATGTTATTTAAATAATGTATCTATTATTTCATTATATATGTAATGATTGATTATATTATGCTTGTAAAATATTATATTTGCGTACATTAAAATTGCAATAAATAATAATAATGTCCATGCATCCTTTGAAAAATGAATATTATTACAAAATAAAAAGAATATTATCATGACAATTACTATTTTACATATTACTTTTTAACAATTTAATCTTTATATTTTTTTCTTAAAATATATTATAAAAAAACTTGAAATTTTTTATTTAAAAGAGATGCAAATAATACAAATTTCTTTGATTTTTATATTAACACTATAATTACAAATCGATAGCCAGCATAAATTCAAGTGTAAATATAATTATTTGTACTATAAAATTTAATTAATCGCACGCACAATCATGTCCCAGAATGGCTATAATTATAATAATAGAAGTGATACAATTTAATCATTAATTTATAAACTGCTATTAAATCTATTAGGTGTTGGAATTAATTCGTAGCGTTTTTTAATGAAAGAATGTTATTTATTTCACATGAGCATTAAAAAATACATTAATGAAAGTACTTTTAAAACTTATAAATACTTTGTAAAACGCTACGAATTAATTCCAACACCTAATATTTAAATTAATTATTTATTATTATAAGTATAAAATTTCTTAGAATTTTTGAATTACATTTAGTTATTTTTATTATTTAGGTAATAACACAAGGTAGCAATCTCTCGATTCTTCGACTTATTTACATCCTAATAGCTGTCATTAATACATTTACACATATGTGCCTTTATTGTGTGGTAGGTGAATTTTTAGTCATTCAAGTAAGTATTAATATTATTTTATTTATTATTTTTTTTCATTGCATGCAGAATATTAAACATTATTTATTAAAATATTTAATAAACATAATATTAAATCATGCCTTATTATAATCGTTTTTGGGATACCTATTTGCCAAGTGTGAAGAGGTATTTGAAGCTATTTATCATTACAAGTGGTACAATTTAAAGCCGAAACAAGCCAAAAATCTGTTGATTATAATGATGTTAGTCAATAGGCCACTGTACCTTACTGCAGGAAAACTTTTTCCTATGACTATGGCTACATTTTGCAATGTAATATTTATTATAATTAATTTATTTATTCTATATACAATAAAACTATTAAAAAATAAAAAATAAAAATATACAAAAATTCTTTCTCTTAGCATCGTACAAGAATTTCTTATTAAATAAAATATTTTAATTATTTTTTCTTACTAATTTTATAATTAGAAATTAAAAAATTTTAAAAATATATCTTTGTATTGTAAACTATAAAAAAGTGTTTTGAACTTATAATTTAATTCTTTAATAAGATATTAAAATAATGTATTGTTAAATATTTTTTCAATATTTTATTTATTAATTTTAATATCTTGTGCATAACATTAAATTATAATAATAAAATTTTTTTTAAATTATAATAATAAAATAATATAATATAAATATTGAAATAATGTGCATAAATTAAATGGTATTATTACAAATTATAAAAAATGAACTAAAGTTCTTAATTATTTCAATTACTAATTGATACGAATAGCGAAAAAATTTAATGTAATTTATGTTAATGTAATTTTTACACTTACATTTGATTATCTACATAATTTTATTATATTTCAGCTGTTAAAAACATCTGGTGGTTACATATCAGTTTTATTAGCACATCGTTAATTAAACTAAAAACATTTATCAAATATTAAAAAACAATTGCATAACATCGCAATTTTATTATTGATAGAAATAAATTACAGTAAAATTTTAACTATTATACATTTCTTATTATAATAATATATTTTAATATAAATCAATTCTATATTATAATTTTTCTATGTGTATAATTATATCCTTTTCTATTAATAAATTAAATAAATAAATTAGTATAAATAAATTACTAATAAAGTATAATAGTATCATCAACAAAATAAAAAATATTCAAGTAATCCAAATATCATAGATACCTTTTTTACTTATTTGACAAATATTTAGAATGATAATAGATATCATTAAAATATATATTCTCTAGACGTATACTTAATCAATGTAAGTCACTTCTTTGATGATGGATACTAAGAGTACTTGTTACGTATACGTATCTGCTACTTTGTATTTTAGTTCTCAGGTATAAAACTTTGCCAGACCGTAAAAAAAATCGATATTCAAACTTTAACAGAAAGACTTCTATATATCGTGCATGTTCAGCTAAACATTAAGCTAAACATTAATCTATACTACAGGGTCGGTTTAGAAATAATTAAATTTATCGACAATATATCAAAAATGCGAATCAAATATTTGTTAAAAAAGATTTTCTATATTCAAGGAATAAATAAATTAAATTTAAAAGAAGCTAAAATATTTATTAATCTTGTTATTAATATTTAAATCTACAATAATGTAAACGTTTTGTTTAAATATATACATATATTCATATGTTTTATGAAAATGATAAGAACATAAGTATATGCAACATT
>NW_011627527.1:898692-1132343 GCF_000204515.1 Acromyrmex echinatior | reverse complement strand
AAAAAGTATCCGCGGTTTTTTGTTCAATTTTTGAATGAAAAAACCGCGAATACTTTTTAAATGACCCAATAATTTACAATATTTAATATATAATATTTTATGAAATGATATACCTATATAATATTTTTCTGAATTTTTGATTTCTTTTATATTATTACAGATGCATTTTGCTCCTAAAATATAGGAACAGAGAATGGATAATAAACTAGCGCATTTAATAGCGCAAATAATGCGCAATAAATAACATTTTGTATAAAGTAATGTGCAATATTACAAAATGTACAATATTGCAATAGTACAAAATAAATGAAATTTTATAATAAATAATGTATGTAAAAGTTTTATTATTTTATATACAATATTTATTTATTATCATTTTTTAATTTGTCACAATTTTTGAGCATGAATTCAAAATTTAGAAAATAATGCGTTTAAAAAACTGGAGGGAATGGCTAAAACATGGCGTCACTCTGATTGTAGGCTCTCTAATTTCGAATAGTGCTAATTGGTTGTTTCAATGACGCATTCTTCTATTCCGTAGCCCTTTTCCGCACCGTGTGATTTCATCCTAAGGTTTTCGACTAATCGCATTGCTCGATTGATACGGTTACGGATGACCGAATCGAGCAACGTGATTGGTCTACCTACGTTATGTGTACGATTACTATTACGGAAAGTGGGTGTGTGAGATTAGCTTGCTGATTATTGATTGGTTACGCGCACGAAATAATAAAGAGATCAAACTTAAGCGGCCGGTCACAAAAAAAGTGAGCTTGAAATGGTGTAGGAAAACCCATGGAAAATTCGGCAGATGTATTATATAATAATATTGTGATCATTATTTTTAACATAACAGTTTAAAGCTTGAAGAATTATAAAATTGAAATAAATATATATTTCAGTTATATTTTAATTCATACTAGCAGACATATGAATATTAGCAAGCATATAATGTAGCAAGAAAATTGAAAAAAAAAAGTTTATTTTATTAGGTATTGGAATTAATTCGTAGCGTTTTTTAATGAAAGAATGTTATTTATTTCACATGAGCATTAAAAAATACATTAATGAAAGTACTTCCCATCACTTGTAAAACGCTACGAATTAATTCCAACACCTAATAAAAACAATGTTTGATATTGTTTAGCATGCTAATAAAAATTAACAGGACACATTTAAGCAAAGAAAAAAAAATTACATTTCTTATACATAGAGAATAGAGAAGTGTACATAGAGAACAATAAGTTATTTCAAAATAATTTACATAACTTTGATTTCATGTGACTAATTTCATAAATATCTATACCTAAATTATAATTTAATGTTTTTTTAAAAAAAAATATTAAAAAATAATAATCTATAGTATTTGTTACTATAAAAACAGATATAACAATTTTAATTTATAATCAAAATATATATAATGTAATTATTTATTGATTATAAGCCTGTTCTTTTTAGTTGAACTTACACAGTTCAGCTTATCTTTTTTTCCAATATTGAGAGAAAAAAAGGACAGATAAGCAATGTAAGAAGTTCAATTAAAAAGAAAAGCCTTTATAGCATCTTAATTATAGAAAACTTTCCATTTGATGATACAAGTCGATATATATACATATATATATACATACATTATAAATTGACAAATCAATTGTCCATACTTGTGGATAATAATTGATATAATAATATTTTGTTACGCCCACGCGGCCGATTTACGAAGTCTCTCGAACCGCCGAAATGAACAGCACGAATGTTAAGAAGAAGAACAAGAAGCGTTTATTAATGAAGAATACAGAACAGAACACCGCGAAAGATGTTAGATGGAGCAATCAAGAGATACGTCCGAACACGCCGACCGCTCAAATCTGGCGATTTTGTTATCAGACGAATGCCTAATGCTCGTCTCGGCAATGCGTGCTCTTCGCTATACTACAGGCGTCGGCAAAACACGGGCATAACAATATTATGTATATTTTAGCAATTTTTCTTTATTCATACAAATCAATGAATTAAACTTTTGATGTTTCGTATCATAAAAAAAATTTATATGTTATCATACTTTGCAAAAGTGGCATCTTCCCCCTATATATACGGGTAAGATGCCACTTCCTATGGGAAAAGATATCACAAACAATTAAATAATGTGATGCAATATAAACTTACATATTTTACTTATTGTATACATGTATATTATTATTGTTATATATGCATGTTCATCTATACTTATATCGTAATTTCGTGTAGTAAGTTAATATTATATTACTAAGATTAATTCATTTTTTTATTGTATTGTAAAAAAATATGCAATTATCAAGTACAGAACAACTGAAAAGAAATAATACCTATCTACAGCGCGGCGCTTATAGCACAAGTGGGAACATAACATTATTATATAATACATGAATAAATTCGGTATTCGATGCTCTTTAATTTTTGTTCATATAAAATTTTTTAATTTTGCAGAATTAATGAGTAGGATTGGGAGAAAGTTAAAAAATTTGATATTAAAAAAAATGAATACATCATTATATAGAGCACAAAATATCATAAAACTTCTGTATTAAACGTTTTTTTATATATATCACATAATTTCGAAGATATTAAAAATATTAAAAACGATAAAATTCTATTTTTCGAGGGAGTGCTTAACTCCCTAAACCTTGAGATACACTGATAAAAAAAATATGGATCTAATACTTTTTTATACTCTACAATATATCCAAAGCCCATCAAAATCGGTGAGGGACGACTCGTTAGCAGATAAAAATTATTATATTTTGCCAAAATATCATCAATGTTGCTCTCATATACTTATTGTTAGTTTAATACGTACTTCCGATGTAAACAAATTAATTAAATTAAATCTATCTTATGAAAAATATCATCTTTCTGTTATGGAGAAGTGCTTCAATTTATAGAATAAGACAATCGATCTTCAAATAAGGCAAGCGAATAGTATAAAAAATTGTAAATAGGGCTCTTTGTACATCATGTATAACAAAATGGAATTCTTTTCACGACAGCGTGATAGAATTATTGAAAATTAAAGAATTATTAACGAAAATTTCTGAAGCACTTGCCATATTTTACTGCTCAAGATATTGAATTCTTAAAAGAATATAAGACATGTACAGATCCCACAGCATATTATTATTTAAATATTTTGCGAGGTGAGAAAGAAATATTTTTTGGCGATATTTTATCTCTTTGAATCTTTGGAGTAAAAAATAATTTTAAAAATATTAAAAGATTAGATGAAAACGATATAAAACATTAAAATATTGCGAGCCATAAGAGCATTTTCTAAAACATTTGCGTGACCGTTTAATATAATTAAATTAAATAATAATACAAAAGATTTTATTATTGCTACAGTATGTTACCCAAAATGGAAACTTTGTTGGGTATTTGAAAATCTAAAAGATAATAAATTGCAGTTTATTAAAGTAATCAATTCTATTATTGAAACAATTATAAATAATGGAATCTCAATTGCTTCGACAAATATTAATAAATTGCATAGTAATAAAAAAGAGCAACAATTTTTTAGTTTTATGGACAATTCATGTATTTCTCTATCTCAAAGTAGAACATTTAGCCGAGATGGAATTGCTTCAATATTTATCATTCAGATGATGATGTTTCGCTTCAAAATCTTCATAAATATTCAAAAATTAAATTATTTCTTAAATATAATACATACTGCAATACCATCTTCTGCTCCCTTAAAATGTCTGTTTAGTTTCTAACTAAGATTTCTAACTAACGATTTCTGCAAGAAGCAAGCTCGTTATTGCAATTGTACTCGTACGAACAGGATTCCAATATCTTCAATCGTTTCCAATTGCCGCTTGGGAAAAGTAAAACCCCTGTACGCGTGACCTCACTGTTTCCCATTTTGTAAGAGCTTTTTGTCAGAGGATCCGATTCGCAAGCATTTAATTGTCAGGACGACTATTGTAACAACGGCTCCGATGAAGGACACGATACCGAAGACCGCCAGCACCGCGAACCAATTCTTGAATGTGCTGATTCTGCTGTCGCAATCGTAACTATCGGTGTCATTAAGATTGAGAGCCGACAGATTGACTGGTCTGAGGGAGATCGATTTGTATTTGTGCTTCGCAACGATAGAATTCCGCTCTTTCCTGATGAATCGATAGGATATAGCATAAGTGAATTCCTGCCCATTGTGGGACCCTTTGGCGCTGTAGTACTGGATCAATAGTTCGTTTCCGGTAGACATCAAAGGTATTTGGATATTGTTGATGTCCCAATGAGACGCATCACAATACGACCATATTAAGAAGCTGTTGTTTACCTGCAAAATTCATAAAATGTAACTGTTTCGTAGAAAAAAAAGGAAAAAATAGATAGAGAAAGAATAGAATTTTAATGTTTGAATCGAGTATGCAAAATTTTCGAATTCCTCTTTGTCATTTTTCCTTCATCAATTTTCATATCTTCAGTTATTAAAATTTATTTAAAATTAATAATTAAAATTTATGTACTCCCTGTAAACGAAGATTAAAAAATTCGACGAAGATAAAACCTCGCGGAATGAATCCTTATCGATTCGTGCACCCATAGAAAAGATTTCCGTATCTAAAGTAACTACTCTTTGATCTATCATAAAATAGAATCAATACAAGGACAATCATATTTCTTGTTATTAGAGGAAATTTTATTTTTTTTCAGAAAAAGATTAGGCTACGGTATTCGCATGTTTTTCATTATTTTAAAAACATGTGAGTACCATAGCCTAATCTTATACGTCTCATCGTTTATTTTATCATATGGATTCATCTGTACGTACTGAGGATAACTAAAAAGTTAGCCGAAACATGTATACAAATTACCAGTTAAATATGATAAATACAATTTAATAATATTGAAATTTATCGCGCACGTATTACAGCGCTAATTCCCTATTTAGCCAAATTTATTATAATAATATATTTTTTAACTTGTTAATTATATTTTTTATATCAGGAAATTATTATTATATTTTCATATTATTATTATATTTAAATTATTATTCGTTTATTTTAAACCTAAAATTGTATAATTTAAATTATGTGTGTTACTGTTGTCTCAAAATAATAAGGTAATTTTATTTAATTTAAGAGAGGAAAATACGAATTATTGATCCAATCTTAATATTGTTTTTTTTTTATTACATATAAGGTTGCGATAAAAGAATATTGTTTGAATATTTTTTTATACGTCAAGAGAATATTTTTTGTCTCGTTATCAGAAATCCTTTCTAAGAGAGCGAATTCCGAGAAGCCATTATAGAAATCAATTAAAAAATATGAGAGCTTACTTGCGCTCCGTTATAGACAGTGATTTCGTTGCTCGGACAAGAGTTTAAAGTGAAGTTTCGCCTCCCCGTCTCCGGTTTCTCGTGTTCGGGCTCATTTCTGAGAATCTTTATATAGATCGAAACCTTCTCAGTGGTTCTACCGAGGAACTTGTAAGTGCACAAAGTATCTGGGGGATACCAGCTCTGCGGGGATCTAATGTTCTCCCTGCTGTTCCGTGGCCGCCCGGTGCTCCTGTATGCGAATTCGCATCTCGTACGTCTCACCTCTCGTGAAACGCGTTCCTCTTGAAGGGTCACCTGGAAGCCATCGTGGGTCACGGTGCCGTCCTCGCGAGCGACGAACTCCAGGATCACGTTTTTCCCGCTCGAGTAAATGCGCGGGACTCGGCCGCTACCGCAGAACCTCGAGATCTCCAAGATCCTCCCGTTCACATTTTCCAGAAGTGCAAGATAGTCGCCGCTGCCGCATGTATTTGCCAACGATCGATTTTCCCTGAGATATTTGGGTTCCAGTGCCTTAATAAATTATACGGGATATTATTGATTTAGGTGAACAAATGTACTTGTTCAGAAATACTTTGATATAATTAAGTTTTGTTAAACGAAAACGTGGATCTCGTCATGTGTAATTATTTAAATCTTCATATTTTAATGGACAAAATAGTGTCAGTTTTATGTCAGAAGTCTGGTATTTGAAAATATTAATAAAATAATAGGATTTTGCTGTATATAGATTATCTTAAGGTTCCTATTCACTCACTGCCGTCTCAAATTATGACGTCAGAAGCGAGAAAATAAAAATTTTGCAAATTATATTTGAATAGAAATATTTTTCAATAAAACAACATTTGCAACTGATAGATTGTAAAATATATGAAAATTATCTTTTTGTTTGTATAATTAGGAAGAAATTAAATCATATTTATTTTGTTTTCGGTTATGCATAATTCATTTCCATATGTATGTTTATTGATTAATTAACAAAACAAAAAGAGAGTTTACGGTGTATTTTACAAGTCGATTTTATTTTATAAATTGTTTTATTAAAACATTTCCATATTAAAATATCTTGCAAGATTTTATATTATATATATTTTCTCATTTCTGACGTCACAATCTGAGATAGTAATGGTGAATGAACAGGAACCTTAAATAGCAATAAGAGCATTCCATGATTATATATGTATACTTAATAATCAAAATAATATTTTAAAATAGTAATTGAAATCACTCTTTAAAATGCTAATAAAACACTTAAAGTAAGTAAAGCATTTCAACTGAAAAAAATGCATATGTGTTCTTTTAAGCAGAGCAATTATATTAGCAAATTAGCAAAAAGAATTCATTGATCTTCCACTAATGCGTTTTTCTTTAAGCTTAAACGAACTACATACCATCGCTCTATTGATCGTTTCGTTCGGTCTTTTAGAATCGCTATTGAAATAATGATTCGGAACGACCCCTCGATGGTTCTTTCTCGTTATCTTCGAACGCATTGATTTTATGCGAAACTTCGGCTCGTTTGTGTCAGACTTAAGCGGCAGTTCTTTGTAACGATATTGCTCTCCCCTGTACTGCTGTATCGCCTTTTTCTTGTAATGCCTGAGCCTCGCTAATTGTCCATTCGTTTCCGTGGTGTATTTCATCGCAGGAATCCGACTACTGTACTCGTTCCTCGACCAATCGTCCCTGATAATAGATTCATCCGCTTCGATGAAACTCTGACCCTTCGTGACCAACAATTCCTTTTCCCTGGAGTCGAAGGAGTCCTCGCAATTCTCCATCTGGCAGCTCTCCTGATCGGTGTAGTTCATCAAATCGAAAAGGTCCTCGGGCTGACCACCTATCCTGAAGCGACCAGCGTTCGACTCCAAGGCTATCCTACATCTGAGAATCGATCGAATTCGGCAATCACATGGAAAGAATGGTTCTGCTGAAGTATCTAAAAAGTAGCTAGATATAAGTTTGAAAATAATTTTGCTAATCTATCAAAATAATTATATAGTTCAAGCTGGTTGCTAGAATGTCAAAACTTTTTGCAACATCATTCATCATGCTTAAGTTTTTTACATAACTGCTTTGATGGCTCAACAAAATTATTTTTAGATCTATATAAATTTTTAGATACTTTAGTAAAGTCATTCTTTCCATGCAGCGCGATCCATGCGACGCAACAGTTAGTAATTTAGAACTTTGAAATTGAGATAATTTTATCTCTCTCGGCGTTTTATTCTCGGAAACATGTTTCAAACCAAATTAGCTCGATAAGTTTCGCCAGAAAATCGAGTTTGAACGACTCTACCCGTTCGATATTTAACGTATAATTAGTGATGAAGCGTAAGGAAGCAAAATTTGCAGCAAGCAGAGTTTGCTAGTTCGAAGAGAAGGTTTGTGTTATCTTGGTGAACTGTTCGTTCGAAACTTCGGCGAGTTTGAGCTTAATGGTCTCAAAGTCTATTGTGCGCACCTAATCCCACGTGGATAAACGCTGGGATAACCCGGCGAGGTCAGTCTGCAGGACCTGTGCTTGTTGTGAACGGTGCACTCCACAGGACACGTTGACGACGTGGACGTGGAATAGCCACGATGACGCTCGATCGCCAGGCGCATTGGCAGGACGGAGAATTGGGCGGAAAAAATGACCGGATTCGCCGAGGCGAATTGCTTGTCCGACATCAGGGTGATCGTTAGATCGGGACCGCGACGTAGAAATAGCCTGTGGAATCGCAAACGAGATTTTAGGTGCTTTCCAGCAAAATACATACAACACAGTGTAACACAGTAAATTCTTGTTGTTTGCCAAGGTTAAACAAAGATATTAAATGGTCAATACTGTGTTACACTTTAGCTCTTGTTGGAAAGCACCATTTATCTCAAATCCTGAGAGTCGATAGGATTCATACGATTTACGAAAAAGGAATAGATACATACCTCGTAGCATTTCCGCTCACACGGCCGCAATATCGACCTGTTATTTCGTCGTCAGAATCGTCAGCATTGTCTGAGAATTGAAAATATGCTCCTTCGCAACGGGCCTCTTTCAAAAAGCCTACCTGCAACCTCCTGACTTTCACTTCGATCACCTACAATAAATCCACATTTTATTTGATTATATTTTGATATTATTAATTGAACGTCTGTCTATTTTTTATTAATTATTATTTAAACGCCTTTTTCTTATAACAAATCCGGCATTCTTTTTCCAATGCTTTTATGCAATGTTTTTTCCACTACTCATTACTTTTTTATCAATAAAGATACATATATTTGCTTGGTCATTATGCTCTTTAATCTTTAGAGAAGAGAGTCTATTTTCAAAAATTTTACAATTTTTTCTTTGAATATGATTTGTTATATAATTCATTATTTTATTGTGTACTTTGTCTAAAAATACGTCATTGTTTCAGCATCACTATAGTGGCTTTCCCGTTCTGTAAAGATTAATGTTTTTCGTTTTGATTAAAAAAAAAATTACAATATATTCATTATGAAAATTATAAACAATGAATTAGATGTCTAGTATTGTCGTAATGCAGCGTTTAAGAGTTAAAGTGCTCTAATTGTCTGTTTCTCTTTAACCTTTATTTGCTTATTTGTTGCATTTATCTTTTATTACCAAGTAATTCGTTAAATATAATCAAATGCAAATAATTGTGTTAACCTGCGGATCCTTGAGTGGCGCTCTGATTCGCACGATGCAACGACCCATTCTTCCTGTCCAGCGAATCCAGCCGACTGAATTTCTGATGGTACGGTTGCATCCTATTGTAATGTAAAAAATGTATCGTCCCAACGAAAAAAAATAACGCGCGCAGATACCTTGTATTTACAACAAAACAAGCGCAAGTGCGTAATGAAAAAAAAATTGTGAAAATCTCATCTGAAAAAACATGCACATTCCAAAATGCAGAATGCACCGATTAAATAGTTATATATTTCTCACTTTCTTTTATTTTACCACAGCATTTAAAAACGCGTTCGTGTAAACTGTATGCAATAATATAGAATAAATATCTGCAAATAATATATATTTCGAACAAAATAAAATTCGGATATTACGTTCGGCTACCCCAAATAATATTTCGTCCAAATAATATTACTTCCTATTTCTTTGGCCCTTCCGCCAAGATTCCCTGGAGATTTTACGAAATTGATTTCGCTAGGCAAATTATTTCACAGGAAAGGACGAGAAACGGTTATCGAAATACCGCCGGTATTCGCCGATGAAAACACGACCTTATTTATTTAACGACCCTCACCCTTCAACGGACTAATGAAATTACTCAGAGTTTACTGACTAATTAATTACCATAGATGTAAGCAATCTCGCTGAACTGAGGCGTCGTTTGCCAATATCGTGTTTCGTCCCGTGCTTCCCGACTCGGCTATATTTGTCACCTTAATTATATCATGCATGCACGCGTGCGTGTACACGCGTGGAACGTGTCTATGTTCGTGCAATGCCACTGTTCAACCGATTAATTGATACTGCTTAATAATATTCCCGTGAACATCTTTTATCTTTAAATTATGCCAAATATTTGATTAAATTTTAGTTACGTTATTAGAAATTAATTTTAAATAGAGCAAAAATTTAATTATTTTACGGTAAACGAACTTTAATAAATAAAATAAAATAGTAGTATATATTACATTTCGTTTATATAAATGTAATAAATTTTTTTCATGTATTTTTATATATCCTTCTATACCCTTGTTCTTTATGTAACTTGAAAAATGTACTGCACTCTTTTGCTTCTTAAGAAGTATATATTTAGTACCTTTCATCGATGTTAGCAGCTAGTGCATGGTATAGAACCGCCACAGGCCGTCCGTATCACAGACGCGTGACAATGCATAGGATTAATTACAGTAAGTATCCTCGGGCGGTATGCTTTTCTGCGTAATAATTTTCTCGTTACAAGGGATATGAATAGTCATCGACTAACGACTCTTTTGATATCAAATACAGGAAAAACATGTCAGATATTTTGTATTTTTACAAAATTGGAAAATTTGTTTTAATTTTAACGCGTTTTGCGTGTCCTAAACGGTCCATTTAAATTTTCGTGTTAATTTAACACAAGATAAATATATTAGACAGTAATGCAAACATTAGATAAAAATTCACACAAAAAATATTTAAAAATTGTGGAAACATATTTCTTCGGTGAAACTTTTAACATTTATAATTAATACGTACATTCATGTTTTATTTATTTATCTTAGGATTTATATTTTAAAATTACATTATTTTTATATTATTTGTTCAATTATTCATAAATTATGTTATTTTAATACTAAAAAATGTTAAATATCAATTAAAATATTTAAATAATATTTAAATAATATACAGTAATATTATAATAAATTGATATTCGAAAGTGCAGTTAAAAATTCGACAAAAAATTTTTAATGTGTATTTTTTCATTTATATATTTCGTTTTTTCATTTATATATTTATATATTTTATAGATATATTTCGGGAAATTAAATGTCATAGATATATGGTATTTACTTCCCCGAAATATTTCCCGAAAAATTTCCATGTAATCGTGATTTTTATATAAGTATTTGTTTCATTTGACCTAAGGACGAAACACGTTTAATCTCTTACTTGCACTCATCAGCAATTTTAACGGTAGCATTAAATACGTTGTCCCTCGATCTAGGCGAATGTTATTCCATTACAAAGGTGATCAACGTTCTTTCTCGATAGAGTTTCACCCTTCGCACTTCATTAAGCTACGCAATTTCATTCTCGTGGAGGCTTCTATCGAAATTGCAGTTTCTCTTCAATCGAATTATTTGCGAATTGCTCGAACAGATTTATCCCGATACAAACAATATAGTATATAAATTATTCAAAAAGAGAAAAATATAATATCTCTAAATATAATATATAATATCTATAAATATAATATTATTAAAAAAACCATATTTACATATTTAATTCTCCGTCTATAATTGGATCCTTTAACATAAATGATAAAACCTTTATGTTTGATAAAAATTGAAAGAGCAAAAATGAGAAAAAAATGAAAATTTATTTTAAAATAATAATAAGGGAACCTGACTTCGTCCTTTATTTCGGAGAAATTTGAGAATATTTTGTGGCAAGAAAAGACCCAGATTGTAGACGAAAAATTAAGAAAATTAAAATTACCTTGAAATAACTCGATAGTAACCATTAATAATATCTTGTTTGCGGCACTAATTAGCTAACATACTCAATTGCGTTATCAACGAACCTCTGATCTCCACGGAAGCCCATAAAGGATCATTGAGCGACAGGATCAGTAGTGAAAGCAGATACAAAGCAGTTTCCGATCTCATCTTCGCCGCTGTGTATTATGAGGCCACTTTGCGTGTCTGCGTTTTCAAACATTCGCATCTCTTCTCATCGCAGACTCTCACCAAGGCAACCAACTCGTAGAAGTCCAAGAGATAGGATTATCTGCGAAAAAGTCGCAGACTTATTTCACGACCATCTCCACGGTCATTAACTCGTTAAGTTATCTCTAAATATTAGATTAAACTTCATTAGTTTAGTAACAAAATGGATCTAAATTTAACACTCGCGTTGACACTAAAGACATTGGCTGACACCAAAGAGACTTGAGAGTTTGCAGTTTCGCGAAAAATTGATTTGATCTTTCCCCTTTTTTAATTCGCCTGCTCATTCAAGATTCTCTTGGCGTATGGGAGGAGACGAATGGCGTAAAAATAAAAGACGGGATAAAGTTGAAGGATGGTGGATAAGCGGAAAGTAGGAACGAGGGATATACATGTAAGCCTTGTAACTTTAGAAGACGCGACGAAAAATTTCAAAGTTGTTTGAGCCAGCTTGGGGAGAAAGAGAGAGAGAGAAAGAGAGACAAACCACGGCCAGTGATCCCTCTCGAAGAAATAGCATCGGTCTTTAAGAACTTTTCAAGATTCTTCTCTCTTTTTCTCCTCGGTGAGCAGCAGCGACCAAACTGTCCGTGGAAAAAAAGCAAAGGATAATCAGGTCTTTTTATCCTGGAGACCCGGAACACCGAGAAGTTCGGAATCCACCGACTATATATATATCTTCTTCTTCAAGCGGAAGTAATCGATTCTCGTTGAAATATATAAGTCGGAATGCACGAATGTCGAAGGACAAGAAAGGATTGCACGATAAATGAGACGCAACAAGTTGCTGACTTTAACTTCTTTACGATAATAAGAAAAATAAAATACGATTGTTTTTTGAAGATTATACTTCCCCTCGCGATTAAATAATCTTCTGCAATAATTTTGATTTGAATTTTTTTTAAATTAGTAAGATATAGGTATTCGCGTTTAACATTGTAATCATTTACGACAAAATCTGATAATATGTTGAAATATTTCGTGATACTAAGCAAACATTGAGAACGCTAATTACAAATAGCAAACTGTAACAGCTACACTGAGAAAAAAAATTTGTTCAACGAACTAAATTTAGTTGTTTGCAGATTTGGCTAACTCAACAAATTTTATTTAATCGAATTCAACCGTAGTCTGCTTAACATTAAACAGTTTGTTAAGCAGACTACGGTTAAATTTAATTAAATAAAATTTGTTGAATTAATCAAATCTGCAAACAACTAAATGTGTTTAACTAAATTAGTCGAACAAATTTTTTTTCTCAGTGTACGTGCAAATTATTTAACACGTTTTCTTTAATAAAAAATTTTTGATTGAGCGCTATTAATATTATCTTGTACAACGATTTCGCGAAATGGAGCGAAACGCGCAATAGTAATTCATTCGTGGAAAATAATTTTGAAATGAAACAAACAGAGAATATTACATTTTATCAGACGCATTCAAAGCGCTTCGTGACAACGGTTAGCGCTTCAATGATTATTTATGATGAACAGCATATTATATATTATACAGTGTCGTTGCCATTCGTGCATCTATTAATGCTCGAACGGGAAAACAGCAATCGTTCCGTGCATTACAATTATCCATTCAATTATCCTTCTAGGTGCACGCAATATAAAGAAACGTGATTATTAAAATATTAATATTTGGACTCCTCAAATTCAAAACAATAAATTAGTATGAAGATTATGTGAGTCAGCGCGGTAAACAGTGCGCAAACTAAATTAAAATTTTGTTACAAAAAACCTTGATTATACATAAATAAATTTCAAAATGTACGTTTTGGTTCAATTTTGAACCATCATCAGCGTGAACTTCTCATGACAATATTAAGAAACTAAATTATTATAATTTTGTGTATTGAATCAAACCGCATTGTTACATCCAATGTTTCTTTTCTGGTCACAATCGTGAGAGAAACAAGATTCATCCTTAGTACACTCAACCAGCTCCTAAGCTCGATGGAAAGGATTGCATGTATCTTAACTATAATTATTATAAAAATTATTGAAGTAATAAGCGTAGTTAAGCGTAGTTTTGCTATTAGTGTACCTATTATTCATCTCCAATTAATGTAATCAAATGAAAAGCAAATAATTAAAATTATGCATTATTTTCCTACAAGTCAATCATTAAAAAAAATATATAAAATTGTCACAAATAGAATTAAAATTAGAATTATCGTCAAACATTGACTAGATGACGAAAATGATATATATTATGTTAAAAGGTCATACAGGTCATATAGATAAACATTTAAACAGCACTTACATAAAATCAGAAATAATTAATCAAATCATTGTACATAAAGTATCATAAATAATTGACCAAATCGTTATAAATTTGATGTAAACCCTCTGTATCCGTTTTCAAATTTAATCCATTTTTTTTTACTTTTTATATGTATTATATCATTTCTAAAATGAGTTTTATTGTACATTCTTTCTGCATTCTCCAGAATCTTGACTTCATTCCAATTAAAATCATGATTGTGATTCTACAATGACAAAATATGTTGTTGTTCTTCTACGTATATGGTTAAAATGTTCTGATATTCTTGTTTTTAATTTCCTGCTAGTTTGTCCAAGAATACATCACAATCCTTACAATCAATTTTATACTGTATTCATTTTATTGGAGTCCGGCAGAGAGTCTTTATGTACTTAATAAACTGGTTTAATTTATTCATACTATAAATAGTTACTTTTTGTTATATATTGTTAAATGCGTTTTTAAATTGTTCAGAAATACCTTTAACATAAAGAAAGATAATTTGTGTTTGATTTTTGTCTGATTTATGATATCAGATGTTTTCTGTGTTTTTTGTTTTAAAGTTTTCTTATTGGTTAAACATTTAATTCTCTCTACCATCTCAAAGATGAACTGTATAGGATAGTCATTATTCAAAAGCACTATTAATGCAAGATTTTCTTGATGAAACTCTGGATGTGAAAAGAAACGCTTTCTGTGAGTCTTATATTATATTTATTATATAAAATTATGTGAGTCCTATTATTATATTTATTATATTGTATAAAAAAAAGAAACATTGGATGTAACAATGCGGTTTGATTCGATACATAAAATTATAATAATTTAGTTTCTTAATATTGTCATAAGAGATTCACACTAATGATGATTCAAAATTGAACCGAAACGTATGTTTAAAAATTTATTTATGTGTGATCAAAGTTTTTTGTAATAAAATAAAATAAATTTTAATTTAATTTGCGCGCTGACTCACATAGCCTTTATACTAATTTATTGTTTCGTGATTATTTCTTTCATGAACATTTAGCAATTACTAATTGACTATCGCGTACGAATCGGGTATAATATCTGTTTCCTCGATAAGATTACGAATCAATTGATTGGTTTATACATTTAGAAGAACTAAGAACAAGACCATATTAGAGAATTTTACAACAGTTGCAAAGCTGCTTTTTCTGCTGAACGCAGCCAATGATTCGTAATCTTATCGAGGAAACAAATATTATATCCAATTCGTACATGAAAGAATTTTCCTGAACTACTAATATTTAAATATTTAGCTAAATATAAATCTTTGAAAATAATTTTATTAGATTGTTAAAATAGGAAGGACACTCAAGCTAGTTGCTAAATTGTCAAAATTCTTTATAACATTGCTTATCACGTTTGAATTTTCTATACATAATTATTTTTATGATTTAACAAAATTATTTTCAGATTTGTTATTTAGTTAAATTTTTGTATTCTTAAGTAAATCGTTCTTTCCGTATATATTCGGAATAATAATAATAATCGAAGCTATATAGGATATTTATAAGTTATCATCTCATTATGATATTTACGAGCGATCCTTTTAAAGATGCTTGACATCGAATAGATTTTCCGTCGCGCTTTGAATATTCCGCATCTCAATGTAACTCGACCGTCATTCTGGATTCGCAAAATAATACACGAATCCGCGGATCAAGTAACATCAAGTCATAATACGTCAACTATTTATTAATACGGACATTTTGCGAGATTTGCGAGATGTATTATGCACGTAATTAGCCGTATTTTCATAAATGAGTGTTGTGACATGAGGATATAATAAGAGAAAACAGAAATGAGAGGAAAAGACTGGATGAGGAGCCATCGGATGGTGGCGAAACAACCATGGAATAAGTAATTTCTTGCTTTATATTTTATTACAATTATTTATAATTATCTCTCCTCCCCCTCCTCCCATAAACAGTAAAATTATTATTGAAGGTAATAAAGTAATGACATTTAATAAACATTTTATCGCGATATGAATAATTCTTTGTAAATAGGTTAGTTCAACAAATTGAAATTAGAATTTGCTACACTTAAAGAAAAAGATGTAATAATTGGTAGTAGATAAAATTATAAAGGTGATAGCTATACAAGTTTTATATGTAGAATTAATGTACATAGTTGAATAAACTATTTCATAATTGTTGTTACTATTGAATAGTCTATTTAACTATGCACATTAATTTATTCAATATATACGATGCTTCTACTTATTAAACTTGTGCAATTGTAAATTTTATAGTTGCCGTCACTATTATATTTTTCTCTGATGTCGCTAAAATATCGCAACTATGGAGTATCGTGTCTTCAATTAATTAATTAATTTTAATTATCAATTTTTATTTTTTTCCTCGCTTACAGGAAACATAATACATACTATGTTTCCTGAAATGCTTTGCAAACATACATATATATTAGGTGTTGGAATTAATTCGTAGCGTTTTACAAGTGATGGGAAGTACTTTCATTAATGTATTTTTTAATGCTCATGTGAAATAAATAACATTCTTTCATTAAAAAACGCTACGAATTAATTCCAACACCTAATATATATTTTGGTCCATAGAGAGCATTAGACAAATAAATGCACGCTGTCGCGCGAGTCGGCCGAACGTTACATCGCGTTGCATGATGCACATATTTCTGATTCTCGATTTGGTCCGAATTTAGCGGCACACGCGCAAAAGCCATTTTCCACCGGAATGACACACACGGATCTGGTTATTTTGGGCAATTGTTAAGTGCTGTCGCAGCTACACCGAAAACACATTTACACGCTCGTGTCTCATCAAGCCATGATTCAGCAGGCTCTTATCTCGCTGCTTTGTCCTGCCCTAATAAATGTAAGGCCGCGCGAGCTAGGCATAATCAGTCTTATCCCCGTAATTACCTAAATCTCGGTATATTTATAACGGTGTTACCCGAGACACCGTTAATTTAGTATCTCGTGTATCGTCGCTACATCTCTCTTTCTTTTTTGTACGCTTTGCAACGTGACTCTTTAATTTCCTATGTTTTCGATAATTAAATAAGTAAGCTTTCGCTAAGCGGATCAATTTTTCTAAAAGTTAGCATTATTTGAGGGTGCGGCGTCGCAATTGCATCAAGTTTTAATTGCAGATACTCAGAGGAACCCATTAAGCAATTTAATTCTACATTAAAAGGATTAAACTTTATTTGACGTTGAAATTATGGTCGTGATACGTTGAATGAGATTTTAAGCATGTATTATCATAAAAATATCAGAAATAATAGATATAATAAAAGCGTATTTATGAGAGCAGAAAGAGAGAGAGAGAGAGAGAGAGAGAAGTACAAATGTAATTTATAATCATGACAATCATACATAATTGAATTATTATATAATATGTGCATTTTTAACTCTCGCACATTTTACAATAAGTCATTATTTAAGCTTTAAGTCTGAAGCCGTGAGAAATTGATCACTCACAGCCGAATGTAAGAAGAATAATCGACTATCGGTTAATTTTTTACAATTTAAGACTTAGACTCAGTATGTTTGTAAAAATGACGAAAATTAATACGCGATGACCCATCATGTGTAGTAAAAAGCTCTAAAATGGCGTCTACGATGAGATTTTAAAGTAAATTTAACTTTAAGTTGTAAAAAGAATTGATCACAGTCGAATGTAAGAAGAACAATGATTGGTCAATTTCTTATGGTGTAAAACTTAAAAAAACTTAAGTTTTACGCTTTAAAATCTCATTATAGACGCTGCTTCAACCGACGTTTGACTTATTCTTCATCTTTTTCTAATGCTAGAATTGGAAAGAGATGAGAAATAAATTGAACCTCGATTAAGCATTGTGAGTTATGAAACTGAGCCTTAAAGTTTATAGGTAATAATTTATTGTAAAAAGCTCGTGACACACAACGTTTTTTCACGGTCTTTTATATATGAGTCACACAATGTAAATGTATGTTTGTAAAAGTGACAAAAATTAACGCAGAACAATCCATCAGGATTGCTCTGTGTTAATTTTTGTCATTTTTACAAACATACATTTATATTGTGTGACTCTTATATATACTTCACTTTAGAAAGTATTTATAAAGTTGGGTATTTAAAAAAAAGGAAAAGATAAGGACTACATGCTAAGTGTTCCTGGTATTTCAAAGAAAAGAAATGTGCACAAAACTATAAATGACTCAATTATGTTTACTAACTAAGCGTTAAATTTACATACATTTGCAAGTGCATATACAAACGATTACGTACCTAATTTTAATCATGAAGTCTCTTACGATATTCTTTGTGCTTTCCTCGTCGGCGAGTGCCACGTGCCCCAGATTGGAGTACAGAACAAGAGCATCTTACGAATCGATCGAAATGAAATCTCGATCGGTTACTTCACAGATCTTACAAATAAAATAATAATTAATAAATGATTTAGTTCGATGACTAGATTTAATCGATATTCGATACTTGAGACGTAGGAAAATAAGTCGGTTGTCGTTATTGCTGGTGTCACGTGTCCCGTACCGTATCGCGCGACACCCGAATTCTCTCTGTCGCGGTGGAAAAGCTTTTTCCACGAACGCTTCCAGCGCGACACGTAACGCTTTTTATCGGGGTAGGCACACGTGTCATGCGAGATTATTGGCCTTTGTGAGGAGGCTGACGAATGGTCCACCGCATATGGCGCGTCGCGCACGACTGAGGCCAGATTTCGGTCCAGTAGAATCACTAGAATCTCCCTCTGATCCGCGCTTCTCCCCCCGACCACCCCCGTCATGCCGTGCTCCTGATGCATTACGCAGAATCCACGCATCCCTCGGATATTGTTGAGAGACCCTCTCGCAATAATGTCTTTTATCTCCTGTAGAACATTTGTCACACACAGTTTAGATTTTATACAAATCTTGTACGGCTGAGAGACAACATTTTAAGAAATGCCTAAAAATTCTTTTATAATAACAACGTGATTGTTATTATTACAATATTACATTTGTGACATATAATAATTACAATATTATATTTGTGACATATGATTGATTCAATTTTTTTAAATTTTAGGATATGAAATTAGCTTTTGCGTAAT
The DNA here is from genome assembly GCF_000204515.1 of Acromyrmex echinatior. The sequence goes on along the minus strand of NW_011627527.1, from coordinate 1,113,253 downwards.
GTGATCCGTAAATTAAATGAGATATAATTTGGCAAATCTTACACCTGATCTCATCCCGGATTTTCCTAACGGACAGACGACAGGAAGGATATACGAATATAACTGGCAACCAAACTTGAATGAAACTTTCTAGAAGATTGCTCCCGCGGGACTCGTGACGGAGTCTAATACGCTTTAAGAATATCACAAACGGAAATCGTGAAAGGGGCAATCTCAAAAGGTGCCATTTAATTCGAGGAAAATCTCTGCACTTTCGCCAAGGAATGTAGAAAAAAATTCATGTCTGCAATTTGTAAAAGTTCGCTTTAATTCGACCTCATATTTGCGATCCATTTTTTTATTTCCTTTTTCAAAAATGTAAATAAATATATAGAAGTTAATAAAAAAAAAATTCGAGGATTAATTTTGAAGATTGAAAAGATCAGAAAAGATGAAAAAAAGATTGGAAAAATTAGAAAATTTCATTCAAATTTGCCATAATTTCTTGAAACGCGTGTTGTTAAAAATTATTATTAATTTAAGATATTACATAGCTTGAAGACAACAAATAATTGCTTGCACTAAAATTATACAAGTTCACTTAAAAAATATTTAAATATTATCAAGACTCTTAATCGAATATAGCCTTCACTCATATTTTAAACCTTTCTCGTTTTATTTGCGCTTAATACTGAGTACATTTAAATTGATTATTTTAATTCGGTTTTTATTATAAAAAATATTTAAATATTATCAAGACTCTTAATCGAATATAGCCTTGTTTATTTATTTTTAAACTTTTCTCGTTTTATTTGCGCTTAATACTGACTACATTTAAATCGATTATTTTAATTCGGTTTTTGTTATAAAAAATATTTAAATATTATCAAGACTCTTAACCGAATATAGTGTTGTTCATTCATGCTTTAAACTTTTCTCGTTTTATTTACGCTTAATATTGATTACATTTAAATTGATTATTTTAATTCGGTTTTCGTTATTTCGGATATCTAAGATTCCTATCAGGGTTCGTTCTAGTTCGATCAGTACCAATCTAGTCGGATAATGAATGGCTCAAAATAAACTCGAATCAAACGAAGTCGACGGCGGCGATTCCATCGCGACTTCGAGAGGAGGCATTCTACTGGAAAAAGAACTTAAGACGTGTGAAGGGATCGTCGAACTTTTCACAAACTCGAAAACTTTGGATCTTTTCTCCCGCTGAGCCCTCTTTCCCGCCTGATCTCGCTTGCTCATCCCGCTCACGTACGTGAGGGTGGTTGTTTTGGCGATGAGGGTAGTCGGGATTCGCTCGGGCGGTGCTCTCGGCAAAATACGAGATCCGAATTATTGGGACGATCCACCGAAACCATCGCGATTTCCAAGTGCGACACGTATGAAGTCGATATATCGTCGCAAACGATATATGCCACGAGCGTTCTTCCTTTCAAACACGAGTTGTCACGAGGAGATAAAAAAAAACAGGTTCGTTAGGAAGACGCGAGAAAGTGTGGTATTGAATGGATAAATAAAACCAATTTTATTTTGTAATGATGTCTTTTATGCGATATATTAGGAATTATTGATTAATTATTATTGAGAATTATTATAGGAAGTGGTATTTTTCTCAAAACTTATCGATTGTTTTTAATTTAATCTAAATACATCGGGGAATTTATATTCCATTTTCTCTTGTTTCGATTGCATTTTGAAGAAAAGAACATATTTAAACGCTATTTAAAATTTTTAAGAAAATATTTACGATTTCCTTACTGAAAAAAAATAAAATTTTAATAAATATTTGTTTGAATGGTTCTAAGTAAATATTTACTAAATATAAATAATAAACATATAGTTATTTAATACAAAACCATTAATTTGATTTAATCATTTTTATTAAGTAAATATTTATTTACTCTAAATAAACACTTACTTATAATTAGTACCATTCAGAAATATGTGTTAAAATTTATTAAATTTTTTTCTGTTTAAATAGACGCTTTTGATTTATTTTTCTTTCTGTCTAAAATAATTCTATACGATTCCGTTTTCCTTTTCTGCCCCGCAGAAAAAGGTTTTTCCGAACACTTGGCGGTCAAGTGATCGTCATTATATTGGCGGGATCCAGTGTATCGAGCGGACAACAGAAGTGGCTTGTACCCGTCGCTACAAGAGGTACAAAGAGCACGCGGGGGATCCACGAGGCACCCCACAAAATTCCAACTGCAATAAATTATATTCGAGGCACGTGCCAGTCGTAGGGGTGAGTGTCGTATGTGCTGTACCAAATGGCACTTTCATTGCACTTGCCCCGCGGTCTTTGCATCTTGCCGAGTTTCGTCACCCCCAATTTATAGCTCCTCTTCGTCTTCCTCATTTCTTTTTTGGGGGGAGGACAGATCCCACTTGAATGGAGACACGTATCATACATTTATTACGCGTTACGTTTATTTATAGAATTTTTTTCAACACGAAGATTAAAGATTGTGGACAATTCGAGAGGTATTGTATAAGAAAGGGAATTCGAGGCTTTTGTTTTATTTTCGGGATTTAGTTCTTTTCATGTTAACTTCCCTCGATGAGTTGTCAGGAAGATATATTTTATCTTCGTACTATATCTACTGATAACATCATTATTTTCGAAAATGATTCGCCGTACAGTGCATGCGAACAACGAGCGTGGGAAAAAAAGGGGATGGAACCATTAAGCCACGCAAGATCTATCATTTTTCATACTTTAACGTAGCGTATACGGGTGCGTGAATAAACCAACGTGAGATTCTCGCTCGAGCGCGAACGTACAGCGATAAATGGCACGCTGGTGAACAAATGATAATTACGACGAAACCGTGTTTTGAAATTTTGTAATTTTCGCGCGCCTAGCATACAGAAATGAAAAACAAGCCGTATAACATAACTATTTTTATCTTTATTAAAGAAATGTATTTAATAATTCTCTAAATTTTATCCAACGCATTACTGCAGATAATTTTAACTTAAAACATAGATTTTGTTACGCAAAATTTAGATGGAATTCACAATAATAAAGTAAGAATTTAATGACAATTGGATTATCGAATTTTTATATATCTTTAAGGATTTTTCTTTTTTTTTTTTACGTATACTCCGAAGAAGTATTCAATCAAAATTGAATCGAAACATGAGCTCGAAATAGATTATAGACAATTTAGCTTTTAAATACTATATTTTTTCACTTTATGCATCAATTTCCACGCTCGATTCCTAGATGTCCTTTTCTTATTTAATTTTGTACAGCAAAAGTTTAATGCACAACGGTCGAATGGATTTTAGATACTTCGAATAATTTCTATGTGAATTTGAACTAAATATATAGTTATTTGAATTGCGCGCTGAATAACTACATATTTAGGGGGGAAACTCATGTGGAAGATTGAAAAATATCGAAATTTTTTTTATAAATCAATAGTATGCAACATATAAAACAAAATGTCAAAGCCGTAGAATTGAATTCGCAAATTTAAGGCAGCTATACAGACAGCTATTAGTGGCAGTGTCGAGCCCGCAGATATAAACGCGTCGTCCTTCCGATCAATTCTTTTGTAGTTGCTCGAAAAGAGCAACAGGCGGGTTTATTATTATATTTTGAGGAAAAAGCAAGAGATTGAGATGTATAGCATTGCAGATTAGCATAAAACAGCTGTAAGTTTAAGTCCAAAAAATGTTATTTTTCTCTATCGATAAATTATGCGTTTTTCTCGAAACGACTATTTTCAAACGGCATTTCAATACATTCTTTCAATAAATTCTTTGAAAATTGATGAATTTTTAGCTATTTACTTGAGTTTCCCTCTTTAGTATATAAATTTACATAGAATTTATTTAAAGCGTCTAAGATTCAGCTTCGTTATAGGCATTAAACTCTTGTTGTGTATACGATGTCACGTATATGGTCTTAATAAATCATTTATTATTGTTTAAATGAAATTGTTGCTTTTTTTTATTTTTCTGTATAACTGTAACTTTAGATTTTTGAATATTTATATTCGCGAACTTCTCTTGAAATTTCTCAAATTTGCGACTGTCAAATTTCCCTCTATATTTTTTTAGCGATATTTTTATATTCTCGTATTTTTACATTCTCTCGTAGTTTCCAAATTTCTACATTTTCGAATCTACTGACCCATCAATCATTATTTGTGACGGATTTATGGACCTGGAGTTACCGGATATATGGATCTCGTCTATAGCCGACTTACTTGTCCGTTCAAGGTCGTGAAACATCCATTGTTAACTTATTACCAGATGGAAATAATGCACGAAGTTGTGGAAGCATCGTTATTGCCAGACATCGTAGCGAGACGTTAGTTTCGTGTCTCATCGTGCGGTTGACGTTTAATTCAAAATCTTGTGTTGCCCTTCCCTGGCCATGACTCGAGCTTATTCACGCCTTTAGTCGCAACGCCCGCGTTGCTCATAAATCTCGGAAAACTTGCCGGTGGCTACGGGTTAACCACCCACCAATTAGCATCCTGAATTCGAGGGTGCGAGCGAAAGTTTCCGATTTCCCTATTGTCGCAACAGCGCGATACCAGAATGTCTCTCAGACCCTAATCTTAATAACAGATTCTTCAATAAGGTTGAAGTCAAATTTCTTTAAAGAAAATTATTTTAAAGACTTGTTATTTTTATTTTATTATTTATTTATTTACTTTAGAATTATTTATTTATTTATTTAATAAATAAATAATTCTCTTTCTCTCTCTCTTCCTCGTCAAATCTTCGATATTGAGCACCTCACGATTATTGTATTATCTAAATATAAATCGCAAGGAAAGATTTTTAATTTTGGAAGTTTTATAGCATGATTATTTATATTTTAATCATTTAAATTAAATCGAACACAGTAAAAATAAAATTTTTTTGGTCTTCAATAAATTTCTCATTGAATCAGAGAAACACTACCTCTTCAAATCGTTTGAAGATGCTAGCGATCGCGTCCAACAATCCGTAATGTCCAGAGGGATGAATGGCAAATGGTTGGCTACAAAACAGTGAGAGCTCCCTATGGGCTCGTTCTCGACAACGGCCGTCTGCAAAAACATTAATCACAAGTCGGTCGGTGTTTGCGCTGTCTATTTCAAAGCATGTCCTACGCACTTTGTCATCGATAGATCGTCAACAAACATTTTCGAGCTTATAGCGGTACAGTTTTTAATCGAAGCTAGATAGAGGCAGAATGTAGTAACAACAAAATATGGAACTTTCTTTTTAAACATTTGAAATAAAATAAACTATTTAATTCCAAAAGTAAAAAGAAGCTAATAAATATTAAAATATTAAATACGATAATTATAATATTTTTTTTATCTATCTATAATATTAAATTACGTATTCATTTATAGTTAATTACATTATTCTAAATTATAACATTATAAACATTTATATATATATAAAGATATATTTATAAATATATATTATATACTCGAACTGTTTCTAAGAGATAAAAAGGTAAAATATTGTGTTTAACATCGTGGATATCATTGGATAGTGCAATTAATAAATACTATACGTAAGCGAAAAACTGGAAATTTTTCCCATCTGCTGGAGAACTGGAAATTAGTCTCGAAAACTGGAATTGAAATTTGGAGATCTGATCCTAATCCTAACAATAAGTGAGAATCTAATCCTGAAGGAAGAGATCTAAATTAATGAATAAAAAGACTAATTGGGAAGAATTTATGAGAGATCTGGATAATTGCATCAACTTGAATGTTTCGATTCGAACTCCCAAATCAATTAGAAGAGGAAGTCGATATATTTATTGAAAATATACAACAAGCTGCATGGAACAATACGCCATCAATTAGAGAAAAAACATATAATAAAAACACTATTACTTACTCAGATAGAAATACGCAACTTAGTAAATGAGAAAAGGAAGGCACGTAAAAAGTGATAACAAACCCGAATGTCTTATAATAAACCCGAATAACTCAAATATATATTTTATATAATGATTTTATATTATATTATATATAATATATAAGTATTGTATAATAAATTTATATATAAAGTATGTTATACATATATAACATTATATATCATGACATGATTTATAATTATTATAAATATAACAAAAATGTAATTTTTAATTTCAAGTAAAATAATATACACATTTTCTTTTTTTATTTTCGAAATAGGTGTATTTTTATACATTTATTCAGCATTATTGTATGTTTATGAAATAATAAATGCTTTTCTCGAAAGTGCTTCTTGATTCGTATGTCTATATATAAAGAAACGACAATAGGTGTTCAGTCGGTTTAGTAGGAAATGACGATAACCGAATAGCAAGATTCATAATGATTGTTACCATGTTTATCATGGGGACGTAATTCTGATCCTATTTTTATTATCATAAATAAATATAATTAAGCAATTATACATTTTAATGAACATATATAAAATGTCTCTGTAAAGAATTTAGTGATTTTATAATTTAACGTTTGGTGAAAAATAGATATTTTTTTTGATAAAATTTGAAATATATTAATAATTTATTCAATCACAGCATATGTAACATCACAACTAAAGTTTAATTTTTTATATAAATATAGTAATTACATAAATATGTAACATCATAATTAAAGTTTAATTACATAAAATATAATCACATATCCATACATTAAAAACTTTATCACATACAATTATTTACAAAATTTTTAGCGTTTTCGATCATAGCAAATTTGAACCAAGCTGAATTGGATTAATAATATGTCATGTTGTACCAGAGAGAATAAATCGCTGAAATCGTTGAAATCTTTATTAATTTAATAGATTTTAGTTATTTTAGCGATTTCAATTATCTATTTGCATCAGGAGCAAAAAGGTGAATATTGTTGCATAGTTAACATCCACTTCTTCAGAGGACGGTAGCATTTTGCAGTTACAGATTTTAGGCCGTCATGTCCTCTCTTAGATTTCTTTCTGGTTCTACTATTGATTAATGTTACATATTCTAACAATAGCACAGCATGCAACACCATTAATTCAACTCAGATTCGTTTAAATCTGTTATGGTCGAAAATGCTATATGTAACTTATTGATCCGTAGCGATATCTGTAATCATTTATTTCTTACCAAAGTTTGCAAGTGTAATATTTTAGGGTGCCACAAATCTGGAAAATCAGAAAAATCAGGAAAATTGAAATTGGTCGTGGAAATCAGGAAAAGTCAGGGGAAAATGTAAAAATCTGGAATTTCAAAATTTGCTCACAATTCTCTGAAACTGCTTCTATTTTCCAAATAATTGTTATAATTTTTTAAATATTGTATCTAATGTTTATAGTCAAATATGTTTAAAACTTATGCACTTTAAATGATTTTAATAAAATAATTAAAATTTATATTCTATTCAGTATTATTTAATCCTTCTTTTTCATTATAATTGCATTCTTTTTTTCAAAATTAATTAATTTTTTACTGACTTGAATTTGCACCCAAAATTGTACTATGCTACTAAGCTTTTTTCCGTTGTTTTTAATAATATAGATTAGCTTTCCTACAATCCTTGAATCTAAATGTCAAAATTTATATATTTTATATTACTCATGGAAAATTTGGAAAAGTCAGAGAATTGTAAAATTCATTTCTCTGTGACAATCCTGCATTCGCTTTACTAGTCTTCTGACTTTTTGTCGCAAAGTTTTCAGAATTACCTTTTGTTGCTTGATGTTCTTGATTACTATTTTTCAGTAAATTTTAATTTGCATTGATGATATAGATATCTCTTCCCATCGGACATCATATAGATACTTCTTGTTTTTCTCTGGCTCATTCAAGTCTGCTGGAGTGAACAATATTATATACAAAAATTAATTATTTTATATTTAATATTTTTCATTGTTTTTAAACATAATATTAACTCTCTAGTAATATTCATTTTAACTCTTCTGTCAGAAATAAGAGTCTAGTATTTCTTATCTTTCAAATAGTTTGTCATCTCTTTTAACTCCTATACACGATTCTAGTATCAGTACACGATTTCAGTATCTAAAGCTTTTCTCAGGGACATTGCATTCAATCATAGTGTTCGTTAGCTGGTTGTCCTTGTTATTTGTTTTTATTATCTGAAACTGTGTCATCCCTGCTTGTCTCCTTTAAACAAAGGGATATTGTATCTGGCTTTAAATAACATTTGTTGACTATACTATATAGTAACTATATAGTATTATAAAATAAGTTTCCTTGAAGTAACTTGAATATATTTGCCACACTTTGGTAATTTTCTCCTCTGTACCAAGTATGAGCAACCATCTCTTCAATAATTGATCAGATTTTGGAAACCTTAAATAAATTAAATCCTTTTGAGTCAAATAATGTATCAATATGATATTCATTATAGACATACACAGTAAACAACTCACTTGAAAAATGATATATCTTATAAACGACTATATCTATTAAACAACTAGTCTGGCAGTGACACTTTGCTTGTATGGTACTTACAGCAGATGCATATATGTGTCATTATATGCCATATATGCCAGATGTATATATATATATGTTATTATAAAAAATATTACCTGGCGATAAAATTACGAAGAAAAAAGATTGCAAATATTTCCATCACGCCAAATTTTATAGCATTCAATTCGAAATGAATTAATAAACTCTAAATGTAAAAAATATAAATAAAGCATCATATTATTCGTTGAACAATACAAAGATATTTTTTATATATGTCTTCTAATAAAATCTCTTATTCAGATCATTGAAATTATCGACTTACATGCATAAAAGTTAAAGTTTATATCGGTTGCTTCTGTTTATAAATTAGTGAAATGACAGATTAACTCCAAACAGTTCAAAATCTGAACAGGCCCAAGTATATACTTCAAGTAGGTCCAAGCTGAATAAGTACTCTAAATCTAAACAAATCAAAACAGATTTCGTGCATTACAACAATACTGATTCCTGTCAGTGATTTTTACACAGTTCAAACAGAACGCGTCAATGCTAGATTTCTACATTTATTTAACCACCGACGAGACACTATTAAAGACCACCAATCCTGGGTAAATTTTCAGATAAAAAGAGTTCGGAAATAATTGGACAACGCTGACATTATCGACAATTGATATAAATTTGCTATTATTAACATAAATATTTGGCTCATATATTATTAAATTCATGATTCTTTATTATAAAATAAATAAATGTCATAAATGTTCCATAAATAAATATGCATACTTGTAAAGCTATAATATCCTATATATTACAGAAAAATTACATTTTTTTTCTCTGTAGTTATCATTTCTATTGATAATCAAACTCAGATGATAATATTAAAATCACAGTTTTAAATAAAAATCGAGTATTATTAATTAAGTTTTAAACATAAAGCCTGTTCTTTTTGACTGAACTTTTGCATCACTTCATCTTTCTTTCTCTTCTATTCTCCTAGAGAGAAAAGGAAGAAAGATGAACTGGTGCAAAAGTTCAGCCAAAAAGAATGGGCCTACATGTCTACTAATAATTAATCATGAAATTAATACCGTATTATTAGTTTCTTATGCCTGTTTCCACCAATTAGATTAACTTTAATCACGGTTTAATTTGGGACGGAATCAGATTATGCATTGAAGATTGAGATTAAAGATTAAAGATTGAAATTTCACTAATGAGGACAAAGAAGTTTCGGTTTCCTTTTGTTCTGATTGGTCAAATTTCAATCTTTCAATCCTCAATCTCATTCTTCAATGCATAGTCTGATTCCGGCCTTGTTCTTTGTCTTTTTTTAGTTCTAAAAATTAGAAAAAGACGAAGAGTAAGTTGAACCGAGATTAAAGTTAATCTATGTTGGTGGAAATGAGTATTAATCACTTAAATTTTAACAGACACGCGACTTTCATAAATGTCGACCATCTTAAATAGCATTTTGTCAGTGGCTAACGGCTTTAACGGCTTCAATGCTAAAGAATGATTGGTTCACACGTTATTCCTTAAGGTACATTTTCATGAGCTGCTCAAACTGGCCATTTCAGCAGATCCACCAGATGTTAATGACCAATGAAATTATAAATATTTCAGTAAATTCGTTCACAATTTTCACCTCATTTCAAAATACACGATTGACCTCCAAGGCTGTGTTGTAAATGACGGACCAATTAAAAGTGGCTGTTTCGTGTCTTGACTTTGAATACTCTGATTAGAGGGTCTTTACTCCTGTCTTATGTACGCTCGTATGACGTATGTAAACACGAATCCTGTCATCGCATATGAATTGTGAATCTCGCCGTTCCCATTCATCCCGTTTGCCAATGTTTTAAAATGGCGGACGCGAACGAGAAGTTGCTAGCGGAACTTCTGAAAAAGTCTGGGAACAACGTATGCGCGGATTGCGGGGCCAAAAGTAAGTGTGTTTCTTCAAAGATCTCGTTTACCTTAAATCGTCACTAGCGAATGAGACTCGTTCGACCGCGACTTAACCTCTTGATGTTCGATGTTTAGACATTTGTTTTTACGACATTAAATTTTACGATAATATATCGTAAAGTTACTCGAGATTACTCGTGATACCTGATATTTAACATTGTGCGGTGTCACGGACTCTAATGACCATCGGATTTGATAGTATCGATAATATCGTTAAACAGTAGTAGTGTAAAATCCCCCTCCCACTTCTCCCAAACTCATTGAAGTTTCTTTTACTAGGGATACGATATCTTTCATTCATTTTGCTGCATGTTATTGTTAGTGTTATTTTATATTTTAGATCCAGAATGGGCATCTTACAATATAGGTATATTCGTTTGCACAAGGTGTGCTGGTGTACACAGATCTATGGGAGCACATATTTCAAAAGTGAAGCACTTAAAATTAGATAGATGGGAAGATTCTCAAGTGAGTAGGATACGCGAAGTAGGTAATAATAAAGCAAGAATGCGCTACGAAGAACGTGTGCCCTCGTGCTACCGCAGACCAAATCCAGATACTCCACAGTGAGTTATTGAACATTTGTGTGGTTTTCCTGTTTTAGTCATCACTTTATGACACATTATTCATGGCACAGTTATCAGCTCTAGCTTTTATACAGATTATCTTTTAAATAGTATTTTTATTGGATGTTATGCAAAGCATTTGAATTATCAGAAATTAATTTACAAATCTAGATATCTCACAATGAGTTATCAAGCATTTGTGTGGCTTTCCTGTCATAGTTATCACTTTATAACACATTTATTTATGACACAATTATCAGTTAGCAGTTAGCAGTTATATAGATTATATTTTAAACAGTATTTTTATTGGATATTGTACAAAGTGCTTGAATTATCAGAAACTAATTTACAAATCCAAATACCCTACAATGAGTTATCAAGCATTTGTGTGGTTTTCCTGTTTTCATTATCATTTTATGACACATTTATTCATAATACAGTTATCAACTAGCAGTTATATAGATTATATTTTGAATAGTATTTTTATTAGATATTATATGTATATAAAGTATTTGAAATATCAGAAACTGATTTACAAAATTTATTAGAGTTTTAGTTGAACAGTGGATAAGAGCAAAATACGAGAGAGAGGAATTTTGTCATCCTGAAAGACAAAATCATTATGTATCAGGATTTATGGAAGGGTTTTTAATGAAACGTGGAAAGGAAGATTCACGTTATCATCCTCGTAAATTTGTACTTCGCGAAGCAGAGGATACACTCAAGTATCATGTTAAAGAAAATAAGGTAATTTAAATAAGATGCAATGCAAGTCTAGGAATGCAATATTTAATATCGCACTTACTTTAAGGAACCCAAAGCAGTTTTAAGGATATCAGAATTAAATGTTGCATTTGCACCACCTAAAATTGGCAATCAGAATAGTCTTCAACTGTCCTTTATGAAAGATGGCACGACGAGACATATCTATGTGTATCACGAAGATCCAGAAGTAATCACGAATTGGTACCTTGCCATCAGGTGTGCGAAACTACACCGCTTACAAGTAGCGTATCCAGGTGCAAATGAGAATGAGTTACTGTCGCAACTTACAAGGGATTTCCCGCGCGAAGGCTTTCTATGGAAAACTGGTCCAAGACATACAGACGCTTATAAAAAAAGATGGTTTACCTTAGACGGTAGAAAACTCATGTATCATGACGATCCTATGGTACATACTAACTTTTACTTAACGCTTGTGTTATTTAACAGTCTATATTGTTAGTCTTTTTCTCTTTTTCTATCTTTTAAGGATGCACATCCGAAAGGTGAAATCTTTCTGGGTCATAGTTCCGAAAGCTTTGCGGTAAAAACGGGCGTACCACAGGGTGCTAGAGATCAAGGGTTTTCGTTTACTCTTGAAACACCTGATAGAACTTACTTGCTCTCTGCACAAAGTGATGACGACAGATCGCAATGGATTAGTGTGATACAAAAAGTAATAGATAAACCACTAACGCCACAGGACGCGACCGGTAAGCCGGTAACCGAAACGTCAGATTTTTCGAGAAAATATGTGTGTATACGTTGGTTTTCATTTACAGTAGCGGCGAGACTCGTAAGAAAGCGCACAACAAGCGGAACAATGAATATATTTTCGTCCACGAGATAGGGCTGGATTCCTCTTAGACGTCTTTCTTAATTATATGCCGGTAATCGAATCGTATCGAAATAAATAAATATATGACTCAGCACACATGCGAAATGGCACGTATAGCTTCGAATTATTTACTCATCTTACTGTTGAGTCATGTATTTATCTTGCGCACGGTTGCATAGAGACATACGCATAAGACTGCTCGAAGATGTTGATCAATGTGGATAAACTACAAGCACCAACCACTTCTCGATAACATTCTTGAAAATAAAGCTTGTGTCGCTTACCATCGAAACGCGTAGGCAGGCAGTATCGTAACAATATTACAAGAAATTTTTACTTAGCAATAATATTGTGTGTGATACTTGTCTCTGACAGTGTAATGTTCGGAGCACTGAAAAAAATTCTCTTCCAGAAGTTTGATCTAATCTATTACAGAACAATCTACTGAACAGCAAATCTAGCTTAGGATAGACATTATTTTAAAAATCATTGATTCGCAGTATTTTCTTTCCTCCTTTTTTTTATTAAGTTAGTACCAGCTGGTTTATTTAGATTATCATTATAATTTAGGCCACAAGTGATAATGATACACAATCTGTACATAAAAAATAAATTATGAGGGCCTATCATTTTTCATTTTCATTCTTCAAAAATATAAAGAATAACTCTGTCCTATGCTATTCCTATAAATAAAACTATATTCGGAAATGAATAAATAATGAATTGTCTATATATGTGCTGATTATGCATTAAATATTGTGACATTTCTTTGATTGTTTCATTGACAGTAAAAACAATGATTGATATAGATTATAGAGTAAAAAAGTATTATTTGTGATATGTATTTATGTGAAAGATTTCAGTATTTTATTTTCTGCTCGTGTTCAGAAACAGGTAAATTTTTCAAATAACATAGAATATTGACCCAACAGAAAGCAGCAATACTAACATATGTCACTCGAAAAGATGGCGGAATTAATAGAAAGTTCACAAATTGCACTGGCAACCAATATCCGCATGAAGTCTGGAAAACAAAAATATATGTAATCCCCGTAATGTAAAATTTTCGCGCGAATTGGAAAACAAACCTGAAAAGTGTGCACGAATTTAATTTTGCATTCTTGAAGGAGATCTGACTTAGCTTCCATTAAACTCATACCTGTAAGATTTATGAATCAGACTTATTATTCTATCATGAATAAATTAAACAATCTTCACATAAAGCGCTCAAAGATACGAACTGATAAAGAACAAGATAATTAACGGTGGTGTTAAGATAAATTGGTCTGCAAACAGTTTTTTTAATACAATCTTGGTGGATTTTCCACTATAAAACGTATCCAGCCATTTGTACCTGTCGTTAATATAATTTAAGAATTAATTTATAAATTCATTACGAAAATAAGCACTTTACACCATTTGATGAATATTGTCGAAATACCATCCGTGTAGCATTGGTCCAGCTAAGAGGCAACCAAAGATCGCATATCTTTTCAATTGCGGCCAATTATAAGTTGCAGAATTAGAATTTTTATCTACGAGATCTAACACTTCACAAAATTTTTGTATTTGGATTAATATTGATCCTTTTATGTTGGAAGAAATTTCACGGTCTATGGTAATAGGCTGTATCGGCTACAAGAGCACAATCCATTCGTTAGCATGATATAGAAGAATTTATATTCTATACAAAAGAATCCGAATCGGAAATTGCACCTTTGACATCTTAGTGAAACTCTGTTGGATGAACTCGGCGCTCGTATAGAAGAAACCATATACCATTGAATTAAACAATAAGGGTCTTTTCTGCATAATACTGCTTACAACTCGAAGAGCCTTCGTCAATGACATATTTTGTCTTACTCCTGTTACAGTCACGACTCTTATGTCTTATTACTTGATTCAAGATATTCACGTTTCAAGATGCGTTATCAAATAAGCAAGATATTACTGTTACAGTTTTACTAGCGCTGAATAAGGAATTAAATGGATACTGACGCTGATACTGATTGAGTGCAAAAGCCGTACTATCCATTTAGACTCAATTACGTTCAATCATGACTCAACTATATCAATTGTATCGCATCAACATGTGCTCTCTTTCTCGCTTATCTCTCAAATTCTTGTTGTAAGTGAACATATGCATTGAATTCTTATATTTAAAAAGTATCTTGTATTTAAAGAAATTCTATACATTTTTTTATATAGTATAAAATCGTACAATTACAAATATATAAATTATATTAAATTTGCTTTAATAACAACAATAGTTAATTAGGTATAACAGATTGTAATTCAGAATGCAACCAACTCGTCCAATCAGAAGATGTTTCCTTCTCTAGGGTAACTTCTCGAAAAACTTCACTTCTTTCCTCCTAAATTATAATTTTATCATTAGGTATTTAATTTTTTTTTACAGTTTCTGTTAAAAATGGCTAATATTCTATACATGCCTATAAAACGATTTAAT
Organism: Acromyrmex echinatior; assembly: GCF_000204515.1. The sequence goes on along the minus strand of NW_011627527.1, from coordinate 1,098,218 downwards.
CTAATTTTAAATTTAAACAAATAGATAACTACATTGAATCATTAAATTTTTCGAAGAAATTTTAGACGTAATGGTTTAATGCTAAACGTGTGATAAAAAAAATTATATCTCTTAATAGACTAACCCACCTCTCGGAAACCAAGTTTCTCAAACATTCTTATGCTCACTGCATTGTCTAATTTAATTTTGGCGCAGAATTTGTTAATGTTTAGCGTCTCAGTACCTGTTACAAAAGTAGATATAAATTATAAGAATGTTAAATCGAATAATTGTTATAACAGCCGAATTACCATAGAGTAACATTAATATAATAGATTCCCAGCCTCTTCTTTTGCCTCGATTAACTTCCTCAGCTATCATAATTTCTATTTCAGCGACGCACAGTCCCTGTGAGTCGTGCAAAAATAAATTTGTATCTCCCACCATGGCATCTGAAATGAATTAGTCGAAAGAAGAAGTTAGATATTAGGTATATATAGGGTGTGGGTATATATAGGGTTCCTACAACAGTGACAATAGGCACTTTCCATTTGGTAACACAAGTTGATACAAACATCATTCCATCTTTCTTGATATTCAGAGAATAATAAAGATAGAATGACATTCTTGTCTTGACTTATGTCACTAAATGCAAAGCAATCAATAATATTATTATAGAAATATATTATTATAGAAATTCTAAGGATGCATTCATATAATTCCCATATAAATGCTCGTTCATTTTATCTTTGTTCACCAAATATTAAGCAATAGATAAAATGATATCTGGAATATTCGAAATACAAACTACAATAGATTGTATAAAATAGACTGTGCTCCAAAATATACTGTTAAGAGTAGTGCATATGTTATAAACTATAACTTTCAATACTGAAAAAATTTGATATACAACTATAATTTATGTACATACTTATTTCATTTTTGGTTGTCAGGTAGACATGTTTGTCCAATATGATAAAAGTGCATTCTGTAACATAAAACCACAATCAAAATCATATTTTGTATAGAAATTATATTTTGTGAAAGTAGAAGCAAATATTTCATTACTGGCTAGTATCGAGTACAAAAAATAAAGCAATACAAAAAGAGAGAAAGAAGATACGTAGAAATCATTTAATGCAACATTTCAACACAAGTGATTATTGTGATAGATAAATCAATAAGTAATCTCATTTTATCCTGAAAAATCAGAATAGTAAATAAATTATGTTAAAGCTAATAATTGATTCACCCATTTATATGAAGAATTACGATAAAAACTGATAAAGCATTTACGTCTAAAGGGTTTTGTTAGCCTAGATAATTACTATCCTCGTCCTCCAACCAACGTTTCTGCATCTTGAATTCCTCCTCCAGCGTCAACGGCTCGGAACTTGTCAGATATTGCAGAATAGGATTTTTCATCCATTCATGATATCTGAACATAATTTTCAAGATAACATATTAGTTGTATTTTGATCATCCAGTTAATAAAACATTAAATATAAGAGAGTAGTTTATATACAAACTTTATAACATGCTTTTCTTGATACGGTACTAAAATGATATTTGTTCCAGTGATACGAGTATTCATATTTTTTCTCATAATTATTAGCAACAATTAAATAATTTAATCAAAATTTGGTAATTATTCAGACTACTCTCCGCATTTCAAAAATCAATAAAGGCTTATTCGATGCGTTTTTGCATAAAACGAAAGAATCTGGCAGAAAAAACCGAGCATTAAAGTTAATTACACACACTTTCCGGTTCTACAATACATTAGTTGCAAGCCGGTCACAAGTTTGACAGCCAATCTGAAGCTTGCATTTTGAAATCAATACTTCATATTGGCTGTCGCAATAAACTTGCGATCGGCTTGCAACTAATGTAAAACCGGCTTAAAGACCATTCCACACAACTTGTATAGTCGCATAAATATAATGCATAAAGAAAATCATCTAATCATATTTTACGTTTGCCTTTATGACAGAAATGTGATAATTTTCTTTATGCATATGCAGTTATGCAAGTTATGTGGAATGGCCTTAACAGTAAGGTTTTCGACCAATCAGGTTGCTCGATTGTTACGGTTATGGTTACGGACAACCGAATCAAGCAACGCGATTGGTTGAAAATCCACGTTAAGTGTATGGAAAGCAACTATGGTGCTCGTAACTAAGGTCGGAATAAGGGCTGCCGCATATAAAATTTCTGTAGCAGTAAGGCGTGAACTATAAGTTGATGAGCCAATCAGGATACTACTTTAGATCTATGTACTTTAACGGAAATAAAAATAGCAGTAAACTTATCCATAAGGCGAGTTTCAACCGGTTAAAATTCATATTATTGCGAGGTTATGGATAAGTTTACTGTTATTTCCATTTTTGTTAGATTACGTAATCTAAAGCAGTATCCTGATTAGCTCATTGGCTTAAGTTTACATCTTACGCATACTGTTACGGAATTTTGTATGCGGCAGCTCTAAAGCCTATTCTACAATTGCGTAAGCGTAGTTGTAAGTTGTAATTGTAAGAATTAACCAATCACAGTCGAATATTCTTCTTGTATTCGATAGTAATTGGTCAATTCTTACAACTACGCTTATGCAATTGTAGAATGAGTTTAATCCGTTCTAAATCTTATGTTTGAGGTCTTAAGTTCAGTCTTAAGATGTCTTAGGGTATATCCACATAACTTGCATAACAGCATAAACATATGCATAAAGAAAATTATCCAACATTTTATGTGCGTCTTTATAGGAGACATGTAATTGAATAATTTTCTGTATGCATACGCTTATGCGTCATCTACAAAACACGGAATAAGAATCGATTATTCTTCTCACATTCGACTGTGATTGGTCAATTTCTTACTCTTACTTCTTTATTCTGTGTATTGTAAACGATGCATTATGTGGCAAGTTTGTATGGATATACCCTTAAGCCAATCAGTGGCCGGTATTTATAATCGATTCTTATTTCAAGATCATCTTAAGTAATGTCTGATGCTAATGCAGCCCTCTGATTGGTTCGTGACTTCTTGAGACAGTCTTGAATATAAGGGGGTCGATTGTGGATTTTAAAAGAAGGTGAAAATTACAAAAGTAAGCAAAAATGATTAGGTATTACCAATTAAATTATGAATACTTTAGTGAATTTGCTCACTTTAATCATTTTCACCTTATTTGAAAATACACAATTAACCCCAAGATTCGACTATGAATACCGGCCTAAGGCAAGCAAGAAAACAAGCATCGCAGGTTTACATAAGACGAACAGACTTATGATTTCTGATAAGTTGAAATTTGTTACTTCCTGTTCCTATTGCCTGTGTTTTTCATTGTATTTCCTTTATTTTTATTTGCTTTAAATGTGCACAGTGGCTGTGTTCAACGGATTCAACAGTTGAATGATCGCTTGTTATTTATTGGTGTATTCTTTTAGATTATCCAATCAGCATTTCAGATTTGGAAAAATACATCAATAGCAGCGAGCGCTCAACTTGTGTCTGCTGAACGCAGGCATATGTCTTCTACAGTATAGTTTATGTTACATACACTATAGAGTTTTTTTTTATAGTCACTATTCGATGCGTTTTGGTACGCCTTTCGTGACCTGACAGCGGAGCTAAACGCTTGCGCCGTTCTAGCTGTCATAGCGGCAAAGAGAATAACGTGCTGACAAGAGACAAGATATAGCCACTGAGACGGCAGCATCGGGACGGAATAACAAGAGAAGAAGACTGAACGAATATCTCACGCACCAGTAAGTGTTGTCTTGTATTTCTTTAGTTGTACGCCACGAGGTCCACGCTGCCGCGTCGCTTTGCGAAAACTCGCGCGCCTTGGCGCCACGCGCTGTCACACGCGGGATTGACAAGGCCTTTCGTCCTCTCACGACACACGTGCATTGGAGTATTTTCGCGTTTAACGCATATCCCGAATCCTAGAAAATAGAAACGCTTCCCCCCTCCCTCCGTTCGTTTTGAATCGAAACGATTGATAACGATGATGCAGCAGCCACGTTTTTCGACATTCTGTGTATTTTGACTTTGACCACCGGTATCTGACAGTTGTGGTATATATGTAATACGGCTGTAAACATCGACCAACCGTACGACTTCACTCCAATTCGCAGCCGCGAGATGCATCGTCACCGTGCCGGTGAGTGAACGATTTTTCCCTCGCTCGGCGGAGCGGCTGTTTTATAACGCGCTTCATTAATGTAACATGCTGTGCGCGCGCGCGTGCTTGCTCAATGTGCGGGCGATGCGAGATTTTTCTGAATATATCGCATGAACAATCTCTGTGAAGATTTGAAAATGTGTTGGTATTTATATTTTCTAGACAAAATTAATGTGAAAACTATATGCATAACAGTTGATATGAAATAGTTGTGTAACATCTTTTTATTCGTTTTGTAGTTTATTTATTATATATTTGTCATTGTGCCATCATTTTATTGTTGTGTAACATTTCAACTTAAAAAATGATAACAAAAATCTCAATTTTTTGGAGTAATTCTTCAAGTATTCAAGATGATTTATGCAAAGTTTTATTGCAATTCACTGATTAGTCTATAAATAAACAAATATGAACAAAATTTATTTATTTGTTTATTTACAGAATAAATAATCGTAATTACGTAAAGAATAAATAAGTGGATTGCAATAAAATTTTGCATAAATCATCTTGAACACTTGAAGAATTACTCCAAAAAATTGAGATTTTTGTTATCCTTTTTTTGAGTTGAAGTGTTATAGGAATAATAAATACAATGAATAAACCACAAAAAGTATTGTTGAATAAAAATATCATGTTGCACAACTGTTTTATGTATATATAGTCATACTTTTTTTAAAGTAAATATTAACATACTTTTAACTTTTGAAACATTTTTTATATGTTCTTTAACGGTAGTTATCCATTATGCAAATTTTTCCGTATTATAGAATGCTAAAACGCACGTAATGAGACGTGGCGATACAGAAAATTTGTGTCCTCAGGATTCGCGCAGTCCTGCTTTTATGCTGGAAGCATTAAGCTCAATTTATAAGACGCAGATCGCAAGGGAAATGTATTTTAAATTATAATAGGTTGTAGATCTCGATACGCAGGACGCAAAAGTTGAAGTTCATCCAACTTTCTGCGTCCTGCGTGCCACAAGTCCCACAATCATATTAATTAAAATACGTTAGGTTAGTTTTACAATCTGCGATCTTTTGTGGTAATTGATATTTAACATTTCTTAGTGTCAAAGTAACAATTTATGAGTAAGTGGATTAATAATAAAAATAATGTGTTTTAAAATATATGTTTTAAATAAATGAATAAAATTTGTGTTAATTTAACATATCATAAATGTTAATTTTATCCACATTCTGCGCCTTACGTAGATCGGACTTTAAAAGATTTCTCCTTAATTAATTACTGTACACGAATATATAAAAAATAATAATTCCCTCTTCTGTTGTTTTGTAACAAAGAAAATGTCCTTGTAGGATGACTTTTGGAACAAAGAAAAATGTCCGCATATTTCCTCCTTTCGCATTTACAACAAAGAAAGTCTTTTTCTCCTTCTATTATAGAAGAAAGTTTCTTTATTACTGTTTTCTTTGTGCAATACTTATATAAGCTGATGTATTCTCGAAAAATATCGCATGCGAAAATGCACAAAAATACTCCAGTACACGTCATGTATATCATAAATTTTCCTAATAATTATATATATAAGATTTTTCGAGAATAAGACGGTGTAACTACTGTTGAGGTGATTTCCAATTGCTTGACATTTCTGACATATACATTTCCATTTCTTAACTTCTTTTGAATTTCATTTTGAATTTCTTTAAATGAGCGTTCAAATATACATGCGTGCCACGTGTTGGCAAGGTCTTTTTATCAATAGGTTTGAAAAAGCAGACTTGAAAAATTCGTTCAGCAAAAATAGGCAAATAGGATGAGGATACATATTAAACCTAGCGAACAAATGCACCGAATGCGAATGTTTGGATATTCGTGTTTGTATTTGTGAGCAGTTTCTTCTTTTTCTTGATTGAATTCTAGCATTCGATCAGATTCGATGTTCGTTGCACATAGCAATTAAACTTGTGCAACTTTTATTTAACAAATAATAACACAACAAAGTTTTGCGTTCGCTGTTCGTGTATTCGCAGCTTTAGGCTGAGGTTTTACCTGACAAATATCAAGCGTGACCTGTTTTGAAGTTGAAAATGAGCGTCGTAGCGTCAAATGAAAAGCCTTAATGCCTTGGCACACAAAAAAACTTAAACAGTAAAAAACTTAAACGTAAGCAGTAAGCGAATCAACCAAACACGAGAGTCCATAAGACCATAACGTAAGAAGTAGCCAATTCAACACGTTGATTTCCTTACATCTTGTTGTTTACATCTTACTACCTTAAGTTTTTTGTGTGCCATGACCTTTATTCTAAGGAATGGGAGAAGCATCTTTTTTAATTTCTTTGTTGAGCCTCGAATTCTTTTATTGAAGTATGGACATCGTAATTATCTTGTCGATCACGCTCTCGCGTTTCAAGTATAGGTTTATATTTTATTTCACGCGTTTATGTTTGTAAACGTAATAAAAAAGCGCGGTACAAAGATCAGTTCGTCCTGAACTCAATCACGCGTCAACTTTTCATCGTGAAAAAAGTAAGTAGTCTTTTTCGTTCGCATCTTTATTTCAGAATTTTTTATTACATGTACATAAAAAATTTTATATTTGTGTTGGAAACGGTTCACTCAAATTATTAAAATTTGTATTAAATTTTTAATAAATTTGAATGTAAATTTTATGTGTGGTTGTATTATTTAAATATTTTGTGGTAATTGATATTTAACATTTCTTAGTGTCAAAGTAACAATTTATGAGTAAGTGGATTAATAATAAAAATAATGTGTTTTAAAATATATGTTTTAAATAAATGAATAAAATTTGTGTTAATTTAACATATCATAAATGTTAATTTTATTGAAAAAATATACTTTCATAATTTGCTTACAAATTATAACAGTATTACGTTTTTTGTACTAATTTTTTTTTACATAATATTTGTATTACTTTCTAACTAAATAGTTCTAATATTTATTTAATGTGTGATGACTGCAAATGCCTACATTTAACATAAATGGGAAGAAGTCATACAACCATGTTATTTATGTTTTATGTTATTGAGTCACCTCTAATAATTATTGTTAAATTTTAATATTTACCTCGTGTTAAATTAATAAAAATTTGAGTGGATCGTTTGGAACACGTGTTAAATTTTTAACTGTGTATTTTCTGTTCTTTTTCCTAAAAAGTAAATATTTATTTTTAAAAGTATTTTTACTTCAACTTAAACAAATCAACGAAAAATAATTTCTTTAATTTAAACATACTTTTCTCTGGATGTATCAAAAGAATGTTAATTTTGTCACATTTTTTTCATATCTTCTGTTCTTTTTCACTTATGAAAGTACAGATTTTACATCAATCTCTGGACGGTTAAGAGTATTGTATCAATGTGTATAAGAAATAATCATAAAAGATATAGTTCTTAGTTCAATTCACGTCTAAAGTAAACTTCATAGAACTATTAAGTAATAAAAGTTAATAAATTAAATTATTAGTCTTCACCATAAGTTTGTAAGAAATAAAATATTTTAATATAAAAATCTTGATAACGCCCAATAAACGAGCAAAAAGAGATATTAGAATAATAACAATTTAATTATGATTAATACATAAATACAATTAAACGTTTCGACTCACAGAGTCTTCCTCAGTACAATATGAATACAATAAAATAAAATAAATTATTAAAATCTACAATCTAATATGTCAAAATGAGATAATATTCTAAAAATATTATTCGTCCTCTTCGAGATTATTACAGTCGAAATAGTTTTTGTCACACCATGTCCAAATGAATAGGTATATAATAATCATCAAAATTATTCAAATTAGATCCTCGTTGACAGCAAGAATCGTGTTAGTCCTTTGCGTGTAATATGAGTCAAGATATAAAATTGTTGTAACATAGTTAGTTTATAAAAAATGATCTATCAATAATAATAATCAGTAATAAATTAAAATCTTGATAATCGCAACTTGCTGATTACAATCAATGATCCGCACATAATATGAACTTCTTCATTCTTAGATAAAATTGTTGTTAGACTCATTGAAGTTTCTACAGGTACTTTGAAATTCAGTTTTACATTGAACGTACTTCTTGGAATATCATACATTTTTGAAGCAGCTCATTGTGACAATGTTGTTTTATCAACTTCTTGCATGGCTTTATAAATATCTTCTGTGGCGAGTAATTCCTTTTATATAATTTTCTATTATCCTTCTTCATTCTTTTTTCTCTGGGTATTTTGATCGCTATAATTAAAATACATATAAGACTTTAATTTTTAAACATTTTTAAACAGATGACAGACATTTTTTGCAGATATTTATTGAGAGGTTAGAAAAATGTGCAATTGTAAATAATTTTTTTTTTAATCTCTCTTTATGAACTTTAATCTCTCTTTTACGAAACCGGTATATTTTTTTATCTTTTTAGATATATTTTTAGATATATTGTATTAAATGTTATATATGTGTGTAATATATTACTTACCTGAATATGCATATTGAAAAATATATAATTTAATATGTATCGTATTCATATTCAGTCATAAGGACAGCGCGTTTATGATATTTTTGATTGGACCAGCCAATAATACGGTAATTGACTTTATCTTAGTATCGATAAATAGACATCTATTTTATTCAATGATCCTTTTATAAATTTAACAAAATGAATAATTGATCTTATTCTTTATACTTTGTTTCAATTAAAAAATTGCTTGCCAGTCATCTTTAAAATTCAAAATAGTTTAATAGGAAAATCTTATGAACAACTTTTTGTTTCCTTATTGCGAATGTCAAAAACACTCAACAAATAATACTTATATCTGTTACACCAAATAAAGTATTTTTTAATCCTATAAAATATAAATTCAAGAAAATAAATGTTTGAATACTGTAACTAAAGTTTCAAATATAAAAAAAAATGTTATGTTTTATTTTAATTCACGTGATACTTATTTTACAACTAAAATAATAAAAATGTCCAGACATAGGTATGTGTTCAAGTTTTTTATTTATTTAGGTATGTGTTCATTGATACGTTTACCTTATAATATTTTTAAAAAATTAAAAACTGCTCTTTTATTCTGTTTATTTGTTTTTTTTTCTGACGAGAGAAATTTTGACAAAAAAAAATTTTGTATCAAAGAACATCTTGTCAAAGAATGAAAATTCTTAAGGTCTACATTTTGGTGTAACTACACTAAAAATAAGGCCTTTTTTGGAATTTTAGAAAACTATAGACATACGATTCTAATTTTTCACGGATTTATTAATACATGTGTCAATATATGAAAAAAATTTTACAGCAATATTTTCATTCCAAAATTCTAAGAAATTAGAGGCACAGCGTTGAAAAAAATGAGATGACCAAACGGTTGACACGATATCTCGAAAACCAATAGTCTGAAGTAAAAAAAACAAAATTTTTTCTTGAAGTTTATGAATGAAATTTATTACATTATTGAAAATATTGCTGTAAAAATTTTTTTATATATTGACATGTATATTAATAAATATATGAAAAATTAGAATCGTACGTCTCATAGTTTTTTTTAAAAACAATTCCAAAAAAGCCTTATTTTTGGTATATTACATCAGAATGTATCATTAAAGAGATAATATTTTTCTGCATTTCTATATGTTTTTGTTTGAATATATATTATTTATCTAGATTTTAAAAGAAAAACAGTTTTGTTTTTTTAGAGAATGCTCAAAGAACATAGGTACATGTGGTTCCGAACAGCCTGTTAAAAAAAATTATTATAGCAGAGATACTCTTAGTAAATTTATATATATTTCCATTTACATTTACACCATTCAGATTACCACCTTTCTGCCGGGGTTCCATTATCTTGCTGGAAATTGATTGCTTGTTAAAATTGTGTTTTGTAATGTGTTATTTAAAAAAAGAAAGTTATTAAGATTTTCATATTTTTTACATGGACAATTTATAAACAATCAATCTCAAGCAAATACTGAGACCTTCGATTGAAAAATGACAACCGTGTTGCCATTATCTTTCAACATTCTAGCAACCAGTTTAAGTGTCTTACATAATTATTTTGATGGTCCTACAAACCTATTTTCAGATTGGTATGTAGCTAAAATTTTAGATACTTCAACAAACCGTTCTTTCTGTGCAAAAGAAATTATACTTATTAGCATAATACAACAGAAATATACACACATGTATCTAAAAATTAATATGAAAAATAAATAATATAAAAGAAAAAAAGACTGACATTGTCTGGTTACATAAATCGCATAATAATCAAGAGACACTTTTAAAAATGAAAAAGGTATTTTTTACAATTTAAATAATTATATCTGTGCTCTGTGAAGAGTTCTTTCTTATGGAAATGGCCTTGCATATGTCGACATCTTTGATATATCATTAAGCCATGGAATCAGTCATATTTTTAACTTTTAAAAAAGTATATATATATATATATATATATTAGGTGTTGGAATTAATTCGTAGCGTTTTACAAGTGATGGGAAGTACTTTCATTAATGTATTTTTTAATGCTCATGTGAAATAAATAACATTCTTTCATTAAAAACGCTACGAATTAATTCCAACACCTAATATATATACAAGTATATATATATATTATCTTTAAACTACTTATAAATGTATATTTTTTACATTATATGTATATGTCATAGTCAAAATATTAACTTTAGTAAATATATATACTTACTAGTCAATATATTGACTATAAACTGCAGTAAATGTACATACATTTACTGAGTTAACTTTGACTGTGACATACATATATATATATATATACATTCAGCTAGAAAATATTTCATAATTCATGCCCTCTTATTCTAACGTTATTTCTTAAGGAACAAGTTTTGAATTAATTTTTTCTTTAATAAAACTTAATGAAGAAGACATTCTTAGATAAAACTCATTCACTCAATGTCCGTCTTAAAAAATTGGAGGAAAAAATTTTTAGAGGAGATCCGTATTTAAGTATCTTTTTCGATAAAGACAGGAAAGCTATAAAGGAAAGATAAAAAAGGTATAGTTAAATAGATTAACTGAACAATATATTTTAATTTGCTTATTCTCGAATTACTTATCCTGTCTCTGCGATAATTTCAGAATTACTGAAACTATCACTAGTTTATTTATCAAAAAGTCACGCAAATATGTTTTTATTAATTAAAAGATTCTCATTTACGACATCTTCAAATATTTTATTCAAAACGTTTAAGTAAAATATTAAAAGACGTAATCCGCTCAATATTGTCAAAAAAATTATAAACGTAGATAGGTCAAAAAACGAGAAATCTCGTTATATTCTATTTCATCTTGTTGAGATTTGGAAAATTAGATGCATATATACACGTCCAAACCTTGTTAGGATCACATAAAAGTCATAAAAGATCCATATAAATGTTTATGTCTTCACGGATAATGTATTTCACAGTTAAAGTCAAAAGCGCGACGAGGAGACAAATTAATTTGCGCAGAATCCGATTCTCAGGATGATAATATCATTAGGGAGAGAAAGAGAGGAAAGAGAAGAAAGAGGAGAAGAAGGAGAACCATAACTCGGAGGAATCTAGTTCGAGTTATAGTCCAAGATTAGCAAGTCCGTAAAGTGGGGCGCTCGCGTTATCTAGTCCTGGTCATTGGCCAGTGGCGCGCCGAGAAAAGTGGCGAAAGAATTGCGTAATGTGCGCAATAATAATTGCTATCGAAAGAGAGACAGACTCTCCATGCGTTCGTGCCTCCTTCGAGTCCTTCGTTCATTTCAGTGCACGCCTCACTCGTTACGCTCGCGCGCGAATTTCGTTTGTTCTCACAGTTCCTTTGTCTAGAGATGCTCAAGAGATTAGACACTGTTTAGACAACTTCTGATTGGTCCGCCATATTTTTCGGGACTTGCTTAAAATAGATTGAGATGCGTGGATATGCCATTTTATCTCATACATTTATCTTATTCTATCTTAAGAGCAGATCCTGAAAAATGACAGACCAAAATCTTCAAATCTTTTACTTGAGGATTTCTAGCCTTGTCCATCCGTACGCGCCGCCCGTTTCTTCGATATCTCGTATATATGTACTTTCCCATGGATTCGCGATTATCCCAACCGCGGTCAACCTTGAATCGTGTTCTCGGCTGGCGTCGCACGACGAGACGCGACGCAGTGTGGCGACGTGATAAGACGCGCGCGACCGGCTGTCAGAAGCGCGGGGCACATGAAGTGGCGCTATCGGTGTTACGTAACGTTTTACGATGAGGTCGCAACTTCTTAGGAGCTCTTCGTTCCGTATCTCTTGTCCCCTCTCGAGAGGAGAGGTTGTACTGAACGTCGAGCAACGACACGATTGTAGACGCTCGCGAACCCGAGACCCTCGACGTTTTGCAAATTGCGCGATTTTTAGAAAAGATACACACACATACACACATACACACACAGTTTTGGAATTTAAGCAACTTTTTTTATAGTATCCCTGTAGATATTTTATGAGAAATCCATGTTGAGATTTATTCGAGTGAAAAATAAAATGAATATTTTGAATTTATTTCAGTTTGACAACTTTCGGTTTGACATGGCAAATGTACTCTGTAAAATTATGGTGTGAATCTCATTCTAAAAAGTGAAATCTCATTCTTAGATCCAGCTTCACAACTCACAGTTAACTCTTAACCGAGGTTCATTGTCTCTTTTCAATTCTAGAATCGGAAATATAATCAGAACTATACTACTGATACTAAATAACTATTGTTTTGTAATGTAAGCAGAATGAAATAAATTAAACATTATTTGTATACTGTAGAAAAAAGTCATTATTTTTATTAGCATATATAATATAAGCAGTTTTCCAATGAATGACAGCAAAATATACGGTGAACTATTATATCATCAAATCGTTAGAAATCAACATCGTTTATAAATACAGAGGTATACAATGACACAAATCGAAAATAGATACTCGATGAATATCATATTAAAAATACACTATTAAAGCATTTGTTCCAAGATAGTTTATTGAAGGATATTCAGTTCTTTTAGATGCGAAAAGATCACTTTTAGAGTGATAGAATAAAGTATTAGGTGTTGGAATTAATTCGTAGCGTTTTTTAATGAAAGAATGTTATTTATTTCACATGAGCATTAAAAAATACATTAATGAAAGTACTTCCCATCACTTGTAAAACGCTACGAATTAATTCCAACACCTAATATAATGGCTTTTTTTCCAATAGAAAGCATCGATTTCATTTTAAGACATTTGCATACTTTAACGATAATGTGAAAACAGCTAACTGATGTCAATTGTTCCTTTAAGATAAATGACGTTATACGGTTAATTTATCTGGCATAATTAATATTTACTTTGAACTAACACTTCGCATATTCATTGCCTCAAAGTTATATAGTATATTTAAAGCGAAGTCTTATTAAAGGGTCTGATGTACGATAATATATTTTGTGTTTCTGCATCATGATAGTAATCTTCACTTAGTTCTTTCGTGACCTTCCTCTAACAAAACGTTTCTGCGTCGATGTGCACAGAATATATAATTGTATAGAAGAAATACGATCTATGGCAAAGAGAATATTCTAGAACTCCCTTCTAAGAAAAAAGGAAAAAGAATAATGAAAACAGAGGAATACCGGTTGTATATCGAGGTTTGCTTGCGCGTCACATACTCCAACATGCTTCAATATATTTTTATCACAGCTCCTCGCTATTGATAATGAGTAGAAGTAGAGAGTTTTACAGGGAGAGAGTGGCAAATTGCATCACGTGAATGCCCACGTCCAATCACGACGGGGTCACGTGACCAGATTTCTCCAATCTCTTCCATGCCTATGGAGCTTTTATGCCAGATTATCTCTGTGTTTCAAACACGGAAACGTCCGAATGCAGTCATAGATTCCACCTTTCCATCCCTTCATATGGTCATAAATTATCAGAAAAATCGTCGAGAGCAGGACAGGTAGTACATTCATGATAGGGGAGAGTAGGCATGAAAGAGCCTTTTTTTTTTTCAAAACATGAAAAAAAAATTTAATCTGGTGTTAAACAAATATGCTTTTTTGCTTAAGTGTACTCATTTATCTATGATCCATTTAACGGAAAAATAATATTTAGTCAACAGAGATTTAATTGCCATTTTTCATGAACAAGAAATTCTTTCAAAACAACGTGATTTTGACAAAGCCATTACCTGTTTTGAAAAAACCAAGTATTAAATTATATAAGCTTTAATACAAATAAAATCAAATGTTATCCTTTAACAAATATTTTGTTAGAAAATTAATAAATGTGTGAAAAATGGAAAATATAATATTTCTAATTAGAAACATTTATTGCGAAAGGAATGAAAATTTCTCTTATTGCCACATGAATTATGAGCCTAGTCAAAATACAATTTGCACTGATACCAATCTTCATTACTTTAGAATAATCTGGCTAAGCCAAGCACAGCGACATTGCCGTGGCTATCTATTAAACATGATAAATGATTAAAAATAGTGAAATATAGAAGTTGAGTCGGTAAAATGCTTCAGTATAGCTTAACCTAGCAGCAACATAATAACTTACAAACCAGAATGCTGTTTTATAAAACAACAGAAATATATGAAAATCTGTTTATACTTACAATAAATATGCACAGAGATGCTCCTCGAAGAAGGAGACTGCATTTAAAGACAATCTTGTATAGAAATGTTCTGATAGAATCATATATTGACACCACGCGACGATATATTGATACCGAGCGAACGAAAATGGACTGAATTGTACTGAAAAGAATATCCCTGGATATGTAATGAAGGAGTCAGGCAAAGCAATAATAGAACTGGCTTTTTCAACTGGCTTTTAGCTCTCAATATCGACTCTTTCATAACATTATACGTAAAAAAATCTAATCATAGAATATCTGATAAATCAAAATAAAAAATTTGTAATTACAGTTACGTTAATGTATACAGTGTTCAATAAAAAAAAATAATACTTGTTCTAAAAGCTAATCGCAAATAAATGAAAAAGACTTGAAAATTTAACTTAAGAAACGTATTTTTTGATAAATTTGCATCTCTCATTACGGCAACGCTGTTTTGACGATGACTATCAAATGTTTATGGACGACGTAGATTTAGTATATAGTTTATTTATTGTTATCAATTGAGAAAATATTTTTTAATTTTTGGTGATATTCAATTTTGAGATACAAAATGGCTCTTTCAAAATATGTTTCTTTTATGTCCATTCTCCCCTACTGAGCCTCATTGTTGTGACCGAAAATCCGATTAAAGAAAAAGAAAATTAGGTTTTTTTTTCACAGCGCGGTTCCGTGTGTGCTCGCACGTGAGGGAGAGAACTTGCTCTTTTTTTTCTTTCATTTTCTTTTTTCTTTTTATATTTTTCCATATTATACACCATAGAAAAAATGTTGAGAAATCGCTTGCAAAAGGTTCACCGCGCACAATAAACAATTTATACTTACAATTTATACTTACAATTTATACTTACAATTTATTTTCTCTTTCTTTCTCTCATGATTGCTCTTATAATAGTCATCTAATCAATGAACAGATACTTACCTATCGAAAAAGCGCTGTAGATAACTAACAACTTTTCGGTAACGATTAAGATCCAGACATGCGTTGTTGACACCTCGATTTCGAAGCTGTCACACAAATGTATTATATTATCAACAATGTTACGATATCTTGTTACTCGCTTATCAAGCTTAAGATTACCGTAACTTGTGTTAACGCAACGATAAAATGCGTGTAGTAACAGTTCCGATGACTATATAAATCACGCTAGATGTATATCCGATTTAACGATTATCGCTGACGATTGACAACTCGGTGTTATCCTTCCATGTATATCGTCAGTGCTCTCCTCGCTATACTTGTATAAAAGTTGGCTAGATAATTCCAGCATATCGATTCTTCGAATTATTCGTTTATTTAAATATAAATAGATTTATTAATAACAGAGGAAATTGCATTGAGCCATTTATCACGACTTCGTTATGTCAAGTGTCCTCGTAATTTCTTCGAATTTTACGTTTAATACCAGTTAAAAGGTCTATTCGACAAGTTTCGCACGCGATTAGATAACGAAATATTTTTTATTGTATTCTTATTATTTATTAACCTTTAAATAGATAGGTGAGTGGTTTAAAGATACACAAGTTGATAGATGAGATGCTCAAAATGAATTTTAATTTTATAGATGTATTTTTACTATATAATTTATTATGTGTTATAGTTAGATTTACATTAATTATATTCTTATGAAGTAGAGAAATGTAAAAATAATGAACTTTAAGACTTCTTGACATCTGGGCATTTTATATTTTTTTCCAAATTAAGATTTTAAAAACAACTAAACTTGCAGCGTTTTCTCTTGGGAGCTACACTACACTAGAGTGGTGGACACTACATCATTATTGTGCTAAAACCTTGTTCCCGCTTGACTTCCATTTTCAAATTTTAAATGTCACGCTGGCTCTAGACAGTTCCTTTAAGATGGTGTAGCAAAATCCCACTTCGTGCATAAAATTTGCACTACACTGTAGCCACGGAAACACGGTACATCGAATAAGTTCGCTTATCACCAGCCAAACACTGACTGAGTGTTGCACTAATAGGTGATAATGCAGCCAAGAGAAAACTATTAAAATGTAAATGGCATGCTATTTAAGAAAGAAAAGACAAATTAGCTTTTGATTATTCTGTCTTTTTATGTTCAGCAAGGATGGAAAAAGGATAAACAAAATATTGAAGTGGATTGTTTTTCTCTTTAGAGTTTTTATTTGATTTTAATAATTGAATTAGTCATTTTAGGAAGCTAATTTTTATCAAAAATATATATGAAGATTTCTAATTCCCTCAAAATGAGAAATAGAGACATAATTTATTAAAAAAAAATCACACTCAGGCATTCTTTTCTTATAGATATTAGATTTTTACTGGAAACTCATTCACATGTCGATAATAATTTTTTTTTTCACATGCTTGTAAAATAAACAATGAAGTGAAATATCTTAGATTACAATCCGTTATTTTATGATGTCTTTAGAAGTGCGTTATTTACAGAATTTTCTAAAGAAACCTACGTATATATTGTTTGTACGAAAATGTTAATTGTCTTAATTCATTTCTTTAATAAGTCAATTTCTTTAAAATTAATTTTATTTTTGAAAATAAGTTTTAAAAGTAACTTACGTTTCACTCACTTGATGTATGAGACAATAAATTATTTTTTACATATTTTTAACTTATTAATTTTACTTATTTTTAGTTGTAAAAACTGGAATAGTCTTTTTTTTTTAATTTATAAAATTTCTAAAATGATCGTTTCAATTGTTATATTTTAAAGAAAAATTAATATTCAAACAAATCAAGGTACAGAAAGGTAAAGATAATCATCAAGAAATATTATATAAATTTTCCTTTCCTTTAATTGTATTTATACACAAGAATACTAGAACGCGTTGAGTTGCATGTCTCAAGCAACCGGTCTAAAACTGTTTAGATTCTTCGCTTCCGCATAACTGGTCGATCAACGAGATTTTATGAACGATGCGCGTATCTTCGCGATTTCCAACGAACCGATAAGTGAATTAAATTCATTTCAAGTCGCATTCATGTCCGAAGCTCCATCTTTGGCAGATACGTACCTCTAAATCGGTTGAACTTGCATGCTTATTGAACTTAAGGCTTTAGGCTATAGTTAAAATCATCCTGCTCGCTGATTGGCATGGATGCATTCTTTCTTTCTCGTCTCGGTCGTAAAAAACATAGCACGGGAATTATCCCTTTTTTTCATTAAAGGAAAAGGCTAAAAAATGTCGAAAATGCAAGATGCGCCGAGAAATCGGTATGCCGTATTTTCATTCGTTTGTTCAACATGTAATTCGCTAACAACTGATACCTGACGACATCAGGTCACCTACAGCTACCTGACTGACGTTTCCTGTTCCTCGCTGTTAATGCTAGCCACGCAGACGACGAAGACGACAGCGACTGCATGACGTTCCATTCGCCGGGGCTAAACATAGAAACGATATTAAAAATACCGGCACTCAGCGCGGTGCGACACTAGAACGAGTATCTTTCCGGCTTCGTCATGTGGAGCACTTATTACGAGACAAACGCGTATTCTAGTCGCGCGTCTCGCGCTTGCGCCTCAAGTTCTCTCCTTTCCTCTCTTTCTTTTTCTCTTTTTGCGTACGTATATATATATATATATATATATATATGTAAGTGTATTTGTCGTACGTCATTAAATTTAGATCCTAGAGTCTACCGGCGTCAAGAGATCTTCACGATACCTGTTCTTTTTTTCTTTCGGTACACCGAATTATACTGGGTCTGTTCTTATTCCTGCAGATGTACCTGAACTGATGTACATGGTACATAATAAGTTGAAGTGAAACAATATACATTTTATACCGTGTGCAGATCTTATACCAAAGACATAGAGCATGAATTGCACCATTCGTGTATAAAATTGGTCGATAAAGAGAGATAGGATGCAAAGATAGCCAGTCTCTATTTATTCAACGAATCACAATATAAGGAAGAGATATTCCTTCTTTTGTTGACTGCGTTTCCTATTCTAAAAGTGAATAATGCTGTTCATGATTTATGTCTTTCATTTTTCTAAAAAGAAAATACCTATTTGAACTGTGCAAATATCCTTTCTCAATTATCATTTCCTTTCTCTAGTATCATTTTACCTGAAGTACTGGAATTTATTTATAATTTTCACCAATCAGTTCGCTTCCCGTTGTTAATCTGCAGACCATCTCATAGCGATTGTAGAAGGTAGGAACTAAGCTGAAATTTATAGTCGAAATTAATAGTCGAAAGTTATAGAAGTAAATGCGTCGGCACTGGTCCGAATTAAAAGAAAAGAATTGCTTATTCATTGAAAAGAACAATTTATTCATTGGAATCGTTCTTCAAAGCTGTTTCTTTAGTTGAAATCTTCCATTCCTGGCTTCTTGACACTAAAAGGGTCGTGCGGGTTATCTAGCTCAGCGTTGTATATTTACTTTTGCTTCTTATCATCGCCTACCTACGATATCTTCGTCTCGTCAGAGCGTTTAGATCTTTAACATGAAGTGTGAATATGCATAACCGAATCGTAGAGAAAATCTTAGTGAGAAGAATTATATCAAAAGTTTCGCCGTTTATTAATCGGTAATGAAATAGATTATGTTTTTTAAAACAAATTTTTCGTAACTTACAAAAATCAAATATATTAATACAAAACAAAGTCTCATGTCATTTTTTGGGTAAAATACACAGTTCTTAATGTAAGAACCGTTAACATATACTCGTTATTGTTAAAGTTGACTGTAACTGACTAAACTTCGAAAAATAGAGTTGCATACAGTTGTATACGATTTCCTAAATTTCAAGTATTTACCAAGACGGTGTAGATCGTTTCCGCGCAAAATTACTTATCTTAACGTTATCTGTACGAGCATCATTGTAACGATGCGCTTATCTGTTACAATGCTAACTGTAGATACCCGATAAATTTCAGCAGTGATAAGTAAAACCGCAAAACTTTCGCCTGGCGAAAGCTTTCTGTCATTTGTTCTACGGTTCGACAAAGAGCGCGATTAAATTGCAAAATTTGATGGCGCGTTACATTGTTCGATCGATGACAATTGGCGCCTGCTAAGTAATATTTTATGATGATGTGCTTGTCTGTACGACATTTATAAATAGAGCCGGGCGTCGAAAATCGGCTTCTGGCAATTTGACAGCGAAGTCTCCTCGAAATGAGGGACAGCCGAGAGATCTTTATTCGTTCTCGAAAATCTTGCATTGAACCGAAAAAAGAAGTCTAAATTGTGAATCATTCTAGCTTCTCCGTGTCTCGTGCTTTCCGTATAATATATTTTTCAACCCGTTACTCTTACGAGTTTTCATACACACACACACTGCTAATCGGATAGTTTCCTTGACATGTTTCGGTCATTGGACTAACATGAGAGATCTATTCTGTCATCTCGTCGTGAATCGCATAGTGACTATGCCAACAAAAACTTGCCGCTCATATTTTTCCACCCAGATACCGCGACTTCAATGTAATTACGCAACTTTCTATAATAACCGTCATCTGTCACTTATCTTTCAATAAATCGAATTAAGTTTAGGCGTAGCATCAGATTAATTCTGTAGTATACGAAAATGCTCCAAGTTTCACGACCGTTTGTGATTTCATTAACACGCATCTGTCGAATCGTTTATTATGTGTTTATTATGTAATAATCATTCACAATTATTCACAATTATTGAAATGAAACTATTAATTACTTATATAGTTTGATTTCAATAATTCCATTTAAATTCTAGATTCCAAGACTGATAACGTCAATACTTTATTAATTAAAATACCTTGATACATTTTAAGGTCTGTTTTTTATTACTGCACTCTCTGAATTGCAAACGTATGTTTGTTTCATTTCAACTTATTGCACCAATTCGGAGAGTGCAGCAATAAAAAACAGACCTAACAAGTCATTATAGAAATTCTTTGTAGAAAAGAATTATTAGATACATCTTCATAAACTTTTATGGTGCATTTTATTCTTATTTGACATATTCAGTAGGAACTAAATAAAGACAGAAAAAAAAGAAGATAGATTTATCTGATATAATTCACTTAAGTTTTCTTTATCAGTTTCGAGAGTACAGACTCTAGGTTTTTTACTAAAATGACATTTCACGTCTAGAGCATCAACAATGTGAAGTTAGCCAATAACAATAATTATATTAGGACTCTTGAATTTTAAACAATACAAAAAGATAAATATAATAGGCTAATGAGAGTCAGCAACGATAAACGGTGCAATTATTTGGTGAACAATCAATACTTAGATATTAGATTGATGTCTTCTTTATTTTGAACGTTTCGATTCACTTTGGAGTCCTCCTCAACAAGAATGATACAAGTATAATTAGCTCAATGCCTAAGTCACTGAAGTTAGTATTGCGATTAGTACTCGGGATATAAACGTGTCGCAATCAGGATGGTCGAATGAGCATCTCGTGGCGACGCGACGACGAAAACGCGAATGTCCTTTTTGCGTTAGCGTCGACGAGCTAACGAGGAGTGCGAATCTTTTCGCTCGCTGTCCACGATGTGCACAAATTATTAAAGAAGCCCGCGCGGATTTGCGCAAGGCATTTAGAAGGTACGCGCTAATAGCGACTCACACGAGCGGGTTATTTAGTGGTCTAGTTTATACCGCCGTATAAATATCCTGTACGAGCTTCGTATGTTCTTCTATGAGGTGATATGGTGCGTTTCTTGCGTATGATGAATATTGGAGAGATAAAATCGGATAGCATACGCATAATGCGCGTATTCCATTAATTTTTATTGCATAAAATAGTAGTGTACGTCTCAAGGAAGAGAGTTTTTTTTTTATTATGTTTTTATGAGTGCTCTTACAATCTCCGTTCGACAGGATGAATAATCGCTCAACAATATCTTACATTTATGTATCACTTAAAATCTATTGTAGATGACAAATTTAATGCATGGGGTCTCTTGTATATATAAATAGATTTACTGTTATAATATCTAACAGATTCACTGCTACACAGAATCTTTTCAGTTACTATTCTGATCTATCTCTACTTTTCTCCTAAGACAGATTGATTACCTAAAAAGTTTTAGATTTTATTGCGATTATATGAATTGTACAAAACGTTCACATCTTGATGGAGAAGCAGCAGTAATAGTTCTTCTTGAGCTCTTTTTTTCTATTTAATTTCACTTTTTCCCTGTTTCTATTTTGTCCTTCCTTTCTTTGTTCATTTTTTCCGCTGTATCATTCAAATCTATTCTATTTTGTGTTACTGTTCTTACCATACTTTCTTTTTCCTTTCTCTCCTTTTTTTCTCTTTCTATGTTATGTCTTTTCTTGTCCAAGATTTCCATTGAAAAGCATTTTAAAAAATTCGAAAAATTTCGAAGAAATTCGAAAAAACAAAATTTTGCAAACAATATACAAAAAAAATTTATCTTATTGTATTATATTAGGCCCAAATGTATATTTTTTTATCTCAAAAGGAAAGGATAATAAATGAGTGTTTGTATTAAAAAGTCTATATCCTATAAATTCATTTTTTTTTCTTCAAAACATATAAAAATGTCAACGAAGTGTGAATTTCGTCAGTCGCTTTACAAGCTTCGAGTAGGGGAGTATGTGAGATATCCGAGCAGTTAGTTTTTTTTAAATATTTCATACTTTTCAAATGGCAATAGAGCTTATTGATTTAGTATCTTCCTATTATTGATTATTTGACAGATTGAAGTAGCAGTGGTTCATTGATATTGAAGCAGTAAATAATGATAGTGTCAAACATGCCAGAGGTACTGTAAACACCTCATCTACCCACTTGTATTTTTTTATACTTTATTTTCTTTTGAGTTTTTGAGTATAATCAGAAGTTTTTCTCTGCTGTAGTCCAGCGTTGTCTTATTTATATTATTTTTCTTGTCTCTTTTACATTATTTTTACATGTCTCTATCTTATTAGGATGTCACTGATGTAAATTTAATAAATTATAAAAGTATATTTAATTATAAAAGTATAAATAATAATATGGCTCAATACAATAAAATTAACAGTAATGGACAAGAAGGGTTAATCGTTATCAACCATAAATCACAAAATACATGGACTTTCGAATTTCATATAATAATTTTATGTATTTTTTTTTATTTTATATTTCTCTTATTATAATAATGTATGCTTATTATAATAATAACGACTATTTTTATTTCAATTTTTAATGTAACATTGATAATGATCCGATCGGTGTCGAAATGTCTGTAATATTTAATATGTTGATTATTATTTTTTGATAATTAAATTATAATAAATTATAATAAATTATTGTTTCAGCTCGTAACTCTTCTTATCTATTATTCATTTTAATTATAAAAAGTAAATAATTTTATTTTTCTTTTATTTTTGTTATTATATTAATTTAATTCTATTATTATTTTAATTCTATACAACAAAATTTAATTTTGTATTTTTTTATTTCAAACATTGACTGTTTTACATATTTTTGTCATTAAAATATTCATTTCTATTAAAAAAAAATTCTAATTTGAAATAATTTTTGTATCTTTTATTTCATTATTTCTACTTATCTTACTTTCAACTTCATATTTTTTAATGACAATTTTGTACAATTTATGTTTAAGATACTGTTCATCAGAATATTTGTATTTTAATCCTTTTTTTGGTCAAAATTACATTTTTTAATAATAAATAGTGTTAGGAAACAAAACGGGAAAATTCATGACTAAAACGCTGTTCTGGAAATAAAAATTAAAAAATTCTATTCGGAAGTGTTAAAGTGTCATTATTTTTACATTTCTCTATCTCACATTACAGTATAATTAATGTAAATTTAATTAAAATATAATTATTCTAGTAAAAAATATAATTATAAAAATAAAAATTTTTGAAGTATTTCAGCATTCTCAGCATCTTATCTACTTATTTGTGTTTAAAAAATCTACCTACTTATTCAAAGATTAAAAATATAAAGATTGAAAAGCTTAGAAAAGAATTTTAAAAAAGTAGAAAAGGAATAAAGATTGATTTTTTTTTTAATAAAAGATACCTCTTAAAAGCAAAAGAATCTTTTTGTATGCTTGCTGATTTTCTGATAACCTTTGGACATTGAGTACCTGAATGCCTGAGACCAAACTTTCTACGAGCAGCACAATTCATTGGTAAAACATTGGTTAAACGTTGGCATACATTCGGGATATATTGGGCCAATGTTGCGCCGATGAATTGTGCTATTAGAGTTAGAAACTAGGTATATTTTCTAACAAAAAATCGTTCATTTGTTATTAATAACTATTATTACAATAATGGTTTTTATATTAGAATTCTATTTATACTAGTGTGTCCGATGAATACAAAAATTTGTAATTGAGCTCCAAATTGAATTTATTCAATATTTTCCCATAAAAAGATGTAATCATATATTCTTTCAAAATTTTGAATTTTCAAAAAATATTTATTTACAAAAACTATGAATATTTAACAAGTATTCATATTCATTCAAACAAAATATAAACTGAAAAAAAGCTCCAATAAGCAATCGTTAATCCTCAACTATAACCGGCACTTTGACTTAAGTAAAAAAAATAGAATTTTATTTATTTTTGTCATTGTATTCAAATTTTATGAAGAAAACTTAAACATTTTGAAAAATATTTTAGAAAGCAATACATTTTTTTATTTATAAATATCTATTTGAAAGAGTATCATACATATTCCGATATAATTCCGAATACATCACAGTAATGTGTTATAAACATTTTATAAAATATATTGGGCGTGTCATTCATTACGGTCTGTGGATATTAAATTCCGAAATATATTATTTATATCCTACAAAAATATCATTGTTTAACCTATAGATTAAATAAGGATGCTTATCATAGATTGTGACTAAGTGCACGATGTAATCGTAGCCATTGATTTTATAGATTTTTGTTTTCTCTTGCAGGCTTGCAAGCTATATACAGATAATACAAAGAGTAAAAGTGAATACAGAACAAAAATATTCGTACTTAATTATATTTAAAAAATATTCATTCATATGGAATGAAAAAATATTTATTCGTTTCTTGACGAATAAAAAGTGTATTCGAAGTTGAGTATTTTTATTCACTTTTTATTCATTTATTCGATTATTAGGTGTATTCAGAGAGACACACTAATTTACATAGTGCGTTTTGATGACGAAAATTTACGAAAAGCAAATATTTCGAGATGAGTGTCTTACATCTACATTTAGATTTTGTATTTACATTCATTTTATCGAGACGCACGCGTCGTTTGTCGTAGTATATTGTAGATAATAAAATATGATATGACGTCGATAAGATAAAAGCAACTTCTATTACTGTTAAATTGCTATTAGTGTGTTTAAAAAGCTATGATTATCTAATATCAAATTGCCTCTGTTAATATATTTAGCGTGAGAAAGGAAAGGAAAAATCATGTAAAAAACGTAGAAAAACATTTATAAAATAAATGCTATTTTGAGAATATTCACTACGATTATATCGAAATGTCATTTCGTGATTTCGGTGGGTAAAAATTAAAAAAAGAATATTGGAAGAATTATTTAAGAATTGATTTTATACACGTCTCTCTCGAATAGCAATTAATCAAATCTTCCGTTAACTTTTTTTCTACTAATCATTTTTATATTATAGATATAAACATTTTACCAATCACGTTCTTTTAAATCTGTCAGTGTAATAATATAAAAATAGTAAATTTATTTTAAAATTTTATAGAACAGCTAAAATACTTGAACATAAATAATAAATTATCATAAAATATCAGAATAAAGAAAAGTTAACATTTAATTACGTACTGTGTACTCCTGTTAGATTAAGATTACTCTATTATTATTTGATGTAGAATCTGTAAATCTTCAGATTTATTATCTATTTGTCAATAATAATTATATTCAACGTTATGTTGCAAAGGAGACGAAAACATCTAACTCTGTTTACATAGAACACATAGCTTAAATTTTTCACATATCTTAATATGTGAGAAATTTAAGCTATGTGTTCTAATCTAAATCTTAATATTCTCACATATCTTAATTGATTAAATTGAGTTTATATTTTTGCTCTTCACTCGTGTTTATGAAAACACTGCAAATATATATTAGGTGTTGGAATTAATTCGTAGCGTTTTTTAATGAAAGAATGTTATTTATTTCACATGAGCATTAAAAAATACATTAATGAAAGTACTTCCCATCACTTGTAAAACGCTACGAATTAATTCCAACACCTAATAGTAAGATGCGAGCGGCTCAGGACCTTGACAGCATTGAAGCGCAATTGAGAAGTTAATCGCGGTTTGTTGTGAATTTGTTTCGCAAGCGCGTGATTATCCAGCGAGGAAATTGCCGAAACGACAAAGAGGAATCATCGCATAAATCATTAGGGTAATGCGAATGCGAATCTAAAATATTAGGATCAAGTTATCTGTTAAACGTCACAGATAAGACGTATCGTTCGTTCAACCGGCACATTTACTTCGTAATGATGAACATTTTTGATACTCACGTCAGTTTCAATTACGATTCACGTGCGAAGAACCTTCGCCTTCAAAATAAAGTTTGTTTGAGAGAAGATTTTCCTATATGTCTCATCTATTTTATCTTAGAAATCATTTATTTGGTCCATTAAATGGAACACGAAAGAAGATAATTCTTCACAATTTCTTTACTCAGATATTGGTTTAACACTTAGGATTATTTTCATAATATATTATACCTAAACATTAAAAGTTACCAACAGATTCATCAATAAAATTCATTCATGAATTTCTTACTTCTTTATTCTTTACCATATACTGTAAAATCGGGCTTTAGGTTGCGTTCGTTTGATGATAAATACAATAAAGTAAGCCTTAAGCATAAGAAACTGACAAATCGTAGTCGAGTTTTTTTTTTAAATTTTCTAAGGATAATTTTGCGGGTGCAAAAATTTGACGCATGTATTCCATTGAGGTGTTTTTTATTTGTTATCTGACATGCAGAAATAGCTCTGTGTAAAAGGAGAAATCATTTTGAAAAAGTTGCTCCAAGAACATTCCAAACTTCAATCAGCTGTCGATCACTTATACAATTTTCTAACTATGAATAATCGATTTTCTGAAAGCTTACTACATCTATTGTATTTATTCTTATTATTAAACAAGGATAAGATGACACCGATTTCGAAAGTTTTAGCATTTTTTATTATCTAAAGGAAATGTAACGTATTCATTCTTTAATACAATAGCATTTATGTATTTATCTTTGATAAATGTGCCGTGTATTATAAGAAAACTACACACCACACCACCACAATGAAAGGAATAGGGAACAAAGAATAAGAATCTTAGCCTACCACAAACTGTGTATTTCACAATACATGATTTCTAATAAATTAAATATTTTTATTCTCTATTTCCTATTCCCTATTCTCTATTCCTTTCATTGTGCGCAGCTCCTAAAAGAATTATCACTCATTTATCCTGTATTTATTGTGACAAGTTATAAATCGCTTACTCGTTCTGCTTTTCGTTACTTTAGAACTCTTTGAAATAAAAGTTCATTTTAAATGTGACTGGCACTCTAACAACTCACAGATTATCACTCTCAGATTATAACGTAAATTTTTAAGTAGCTTATAAATTGAATTAAGATCGATATTCATGCGTTTAATATTTCAATTTTAATATCGGACTATCGAAATATATATATTTTTTCAGACGATTGAAGATCCATGAACGATTATTTCTGACTTTATATTCGCGATGTGTTTCTAGTTTTAGGCATCTCTCTTTATATTATTTAAATTTAATATAATAAACATTTAAATTTCTTTTTCTACTTATTTGTTACACTGAAGTAGGGTTGCTCGACCTCGATAAAAGAATCGATTTTTTAAATTGACTTGAATCGCAATTACAAGTATCGATTTACCAAAAGATTGAATGTTAAAGAACCAATTCGACAAAGATTGATCGAGCCTAATTGCATACTATAATCCTCTTAAAAAAAGAATCCAATGCGTACAAGCTACACTCTGAAACTTATTGAAAAAAAATGTTGCAACTTTCGTTTTAACATCTTTTTCTTTAATTTTACTATGACCCATAATAGATGATTTATCTATCAACAACATTATTTTAACTGAAAATAATTTTGTTAATTTAGTTAACACTATTAACGAAATAAATAAAATTTTGATTAAAATAAAAGCATAACGTATTTCATTACGTTTAAGTCTAATTTTAAGAAGTACATATTGTTTCTTCATGCATACTATTAGTCTCTGTGGATTACTATTATATTTCGTAATCACAGCTTTTATATGAAGCAAATGTTGTTACAACGTGATAGCTCTGGAGTTTTATATTGGATTAAGAAATGATAAAGATCTCAATTTCGAAATTTTTTTGTCATCTCAGCATAGATTCTATCTTATAGATACATATTAATGTTATATACTTCTTTAATCTTGAAAAGATTTTCGAATCGGTAAAAGAGGAAAAAAAATAATTGTTGTACAAAAATTATATGATTTAATCGATCATACAGATTTTAGGATTCCCTTAACAGTGTTACTAAATTAACAAAATTATTTTCAATAAGAATAATGCTATTGATAATATCATTTTTTTTTAGTGACATGCTAAAAGTTCAAAAGTAAACGACCGAATCTGCCTGCGATAAACATAAGATTATGTCAGACTTATTCGTTATCGTGAACCAAAAGTCTTATGGTCCATTCTACAATAACCATTAGTAATAAATCGAAAGTCAGAATTTTTTAAAAATTGACAGTCAAATACAAGAAGAATAATTGACTAATGATTGGTCAATTTCTAGCTTCTGACTTCTGATTTATTACTAATGGCTTATCGTAAAATATGTGTTATAACTTGGTATCGCTGTGAAAAATCTTTGCCTTCGAAATAAAGTGTACCTTCCAACAGATGACACAAGTGACACGGTGTGACCCAATGGATCATTACATCATTGTTTGCCATTGATTAAACAAAGATGATATGATCCCTGCGTCGCACCGTGTCGCTCGTTAGAAGGCACACGAAGTTTGCTCGATTAGAGAAGATTTTGTAAAAAATAGACGCCAAGTTTAATCGCGACCGCGACGCTTTAAATCCATTCCCCCTCTCCTGATCACGACAGTGGTGGTGGTAAAAGTTAAGTCGCGAGAAACGTTCGCCGGCCGCCCGGCGTGGCGCCTTTTCAACTCGCCGCTGATACTCGTCGTTTCTACCGATAGTCGTCTGAGCCGTCAGTCACGCGCGGACCGCCGACCGGTGTGGATTGTGGAGTGTCGCGGAGTGTCGTTTCTCGCGTGACTCGTATTAAGACTCCCGCGGAATTCACAGATCGATAACACGTGTGCTCGATTGATTGCCATTTCGGCGCGATCGAGAGAACTTTATTTACTGTTACGCTCGTCGATCGTCATCAGTGGAAGTATACCTCCTATAGGAAAGACACAAACTGGATGTGGCAATCGCGTCTCACGTCCGGACCGGGCGGGGACGATTGGTCTCGGAGACACGCCGGACACGCGTCTCAAATGCGGCCACGTTGGGGAAATCGATCGGCGATCACGTCGCCGCCGACGTCGCTATCGCGCCGTCCCCTCGATGACGATCGCCCGCACGTGATCAAGCGAATCGGACGCGCGGACTTTTACCGAAACCGGTTTTCTACGCCAAGCGCGCCTCTCGAGAGAACGATTTGCACGCGTGAGCCGCACGGATGTCGTGACTCCTAAAGGAAAATTCGTCTGCGACACGTAAGAAACTATCGTGGCAACTCTTCGCTCTTCTTTTCTTTTTCGAATGGATTGCTGACCTTCAGGATCGTTAAAGACTTCTTCTCTCCGATCTTCTCTATAAGATGTTAACATTCACATGCCGCTGATTCAGAGATTCAAAGTTTTTATTTTGAACGAGAAAGAAGAATGCACATTGGCATGCAGTTAGACAGGAGAATGAGCAATGACGGGCCAGGTATAAGTAAGTGTTTGATTGTGAAAGAAGTGAAAAAAAGAAATCGTCTTTCGTTTTTCGAAAGTGTCTTTGTATAAGATGTTATTAGGTTTTATATTTCTTCGACTTTGTTAAGCTCATTCTACATTCTTACAAATCAACACTTAATATTGGCTGTGGTAACAAACTTGCGATCAGCTTGCGTCTAATGTACAATGAGCTTTTGTGTCGCGATATAAAAAGAAATGCAAATAATAGCATTTGACAACATCTTACAAAACTCTAATTTTTTTAATTCTATAATTTTTTCAATCAAT
The DNA here is from genome assembly GCF_000204515.1 of Acromyrmex echinatior. The sequence goes on along the minus strand of NW_011627527.1, from coordinate 1,068,165 downwards.
TTCTTATAAACGTAGAAGGAGGATCCTCATACATATGAATTGGGATCGAATACGGAAGTTATTGGCGGTTACATTCTTATACATGGAGTCACGTGACATCCTGAATATATATTTAAAACATTATTAAGTTAATATTCCTCAAGAGCAATTTACTAACTAAGAACTTGATCCTAATTAGATCTCAATCCCGTGTTAGAATGGATTCTAGAACGATAAACTTCTAATAAAATGGAATAATGATGTGATATTATTTTTTAAAGGCAGCGGTAATTGTAGAATAATCCTACGATTGTATGAAATAATTATTCGCGTTATACGAATCACGGTTATGTCGAACTGCCATGTTAATGAGCGAAAGCGGGCCTTGCTGTTAACGATTAGATTAGGTCCCCTTTCATCTGCATCATTCGTTAATGAACTTTTAGAAGAGAATGTCAGATTTTTTGAAAATTGAATGGATATCGAAAAAATTGTAATTCTAAATTTTTATATTGATTTTGTGGAGTAAAATTCTATTTTGCTTGCAATTTTTATCTATTTTTTAAAATATATATATAGGACGATTCTAATGACAGTTTTTTTTCTAACAAGCAGCAGACAAGAGCTACAAAATGAAAATTAACTTAAATTTAAAAAATTTTTGCAACTTGAAAGGTGTTTATTAACTAAACAAAACATGAGTGCATAATTCCTTATTTTTTATCGGAAAACAGTTGTTCAAAATTGAGTGATATATTGTATCGAGTCATTTTATGACCACTGACAGTTGTTCAGTGGCAGTGAATAATGAACGTAATGAAACATCTAACGTTTAACTTTCGGTTCGCGTATTTCCGATTCAAGTTCTATCGATGAATCTTTTTTTTAAATAAAATATTAGAATTATATTTTTTTACAATGATAAGTAAAAAATATAAAAGTTGAAAATTTTATTTTTTTACACCGTATTTGTTAATAAACAAGTTTAATCTAGTAAAGGTGAAATTTATAATAATAAAAGCAATTGAAACTTAATATTTTATTATCACTATTTATTATATGCACCATAGCTGAGGTAAAATATCGTCACAACTTTTCAGATCCGTTTGATTAAATCCGATTTGAATCTTGACGAATCTTTTTCTTTCAGAATGTTAAAATTGAATATTTTTAAAAGATAGATTTGAATAAATTTGTTTGTCAGAAATCGATTAAATCCTGAAATAATACATAACTTAATACATTTTATTGTACTATTAGAAATATGTATTTTATAATTCGAAATATTTGCATTTCACTTTTATATTAAAATTAAATTAGTATACAACGACTTTAACATGCACTAGTGTTTTCAATCGAATTCGCCATTAGTTTACATAAATTCTAGTTCAACAATACTTTAAGTATTTAACTTAAATTTGGTAATGAGGATATTGACCAATAGGAAAATAGCTTCGACATAGCCTCGATATAGCTTCAAAATTTTACTTATTATACCTTACAATAGATTGTAAATAACCTGGGAGGTAATAAAAAAAAATAACAGAAGGAGTAAACTTTTATATTAATAAATAAAATATTTTAATATCTGTAATAAACTTTTATAACACAAATTATTCAAAATTATCTTTAAAAAAAAATTTAATTCTAACATTTTGAAAGAAAAAAAATTTATCCGTGTGTCTGAACTGTATTTGACTTGAAAAAATATTATCTGATAATCCAATGGATTCATATCTATAGCCTCATACCTATACTTTAGGTATACCTGAAATTTAATTTCTTTCATTTTTGCTTAAGACCATTTTGATGTATCTCTTATCTGTGTTGAACTAAAATGGAAAATGTAAAAAAGATTTTTCCGGTCTGATTTGGAACCATTGGTCCTATTTTTAGATTTTAGATAAAATTTTAAAATATTTTAAATATTTTTGTTAGTATTGAATAAAAACGAGCAATTTGACAGTTAAGATAAAAATTTTATTTAGAAAAAAAATTACTGACAGTTTATATTATTAGAATTGAAATCAATAAAACTTAATTAATCTGATTAATTAAGATCTAATCTTATGATTCATGATATTTTACTGATTTAATTCCTTGGACCAGATCTGATCGATCGATCACCAGTACTACAATCCCTATAAGTTATCTACTGTACTGTCCGATTTGGATACGGGTCCTTTCGAACTTTGGAACAAATTTTACAATAAACCACAAAAATGATCACAAAACGCTTGATATTTTTGAAAATGCTTGAATTCTACACTCTTTAATTATTTTAAATTAATTATCTTTCAAATATTTTACACTTTTTAAATAATGATTTACAATTTTCTTTTTAAAAAAAATTTTCGCCCGATGTCTTATAAGAACTTTACATTATAAATAATGCAAATCTGTTTAAACATGTTCATTTAAATTAAAAAGATCCTATTTAGAACACGGTTTAGACTACTCTCCTCTACAATAAATTGATCAAAAACTCTTGAGTCTACTTTTGTGTTTGTTAAGTTCTTAATAATCTTCTCTAATGATCTTGAGCATAATCGAATTTTAAATAACTTGTTAATTTTTTCAAGCTTTTATAACAAATTTATATATCATTTAAAAAATGTATTTATTCTCTAAAAAAAAAATTCAATTTTAACATTTTGGAAAAAAAGTTCTCTGACAGAAGGTGGGAAGGGAGATACCGGATTCGAACTGGTTTCCATGAATGAATTTGACCTGAAAAGGTGACGATTCTACCATCCGAGCTACGAGTGCATTCGTAAGTAAGGATATCCACGAGACGATTCTTGAGTATGCGATTTGATTTTGAACTTTTTTTTTTTGTTAAAAAAAGAAGACCATACACATGCCTAATATTCTGCTTATAATTAATAAGAATTTTTCTATTTGTATTTTAAATTAAATTAAATTAAATTAATTTTATAATATATAAATGAAATTATTTAATTTATTTAAAAATTTATTTATTCTAAATTAAAATATTGACTTCTTGCTTGTGTGCTGCTAATAAAGGAAAATTAAAATATCAATTTAGCCTGTACTTATCTACCATTACCTATAATTATAATGCATTACGACAATGTAGGATCGTATGATCGAATCGCATTTCATTATGGATAACGGTGGAAGGATGATTTAACCTTGTTACATGTAACTTTATCTTGTAAAACTTTATTACTTTTCAAGTCATGTCTCCGCAGTTTGATAATCTCTAAACGCTAGTTAAAGCCATAGATTTAGAGAAGATGGAGATTCTCCACCAATCCCTCCTTCGAATAAGATTTTACCACACCTATAGAGGCGTCCACAATGTAATTTTAACCCATAAGAAATTACAATCGATCAATTACAATCAACCATGATTAATCAATTTCTTGTTTAAAGTATACCTTCAAATTTCATTGTAGATGCTACTTAAGCTAAAATTGGAGGTTGTAATTGTTGTAAGCCTCACCGTTTGACTAGGAATTATTTCACCATAGGTCATAAGATCAATTTAACAATGATCGATTCTAAGATTAAAATGGCATAAAATCCATTCGTAAAAATTTATGAACGTTTATTGTAACGATAAAATTAAGATATGCATTGTTCAAACATTCGTCTCGTTTGGATTTCGTCATTCGACGTTGATACCGCGTATTTTCTTGCAGCCATTGCTTCGGCATCGCTCTATTCTCTAGCGTTAGACATTTTGCATACGTCGAAAACACGTGGTGTCCGAAAGTGGGGGAAAGGAGACTCCGTGCTGAAGCCTGTGTGAACCCCGTGGTATCACGAATCGTCGTACCTCGCCACGTGCTCGGCAAGTTTGACGGGAAAACGCGCGCGAACGCGAGATTTTATGTCAAAGCACGTTTCGTCATGGATATTTAAGATTTAAAAAATTTTTTTAATCGAATTGGCAACGAATTTATTTCGGCGAGTTGTCCAAATCGCCGAAATGTTAAATTTTATGTAGTTTTGATCGCAGATATTTTAACGAAGTAAACGTCAGATGCGTCAGATTAATACTAGCATAAATAGTATAATATTATAATACTACTATAAAAGCTAAACGAACTGTTAAATTCATAATTTCAAATTATACCCACAAGTGAGTTTGAATTATTTTGAATTATTTTTATAGGTCGCCAGTGCTTCTACTCAATATGTTAATTTAACTGAAATAATAGAATTAAATTAATAATTTAAGAGAAAATCAAGAGAAAATGTATTAAATGACCCAAATTTAGTTTATTATTTGCTAAATGCATACATTAATATGAATCACTTTACTTTGAAACTAACATACATAGAAATGGATTGATTTATATTGTGACACATGTAGAAGTTAAAAAAATTGATATTTTAACTTCTATATGTTATTTAACTCATTAACTCACAAGGGACGTTAGTTGCCATTATTTTTTCGATATTTAACATCGTTTAAACCTACATGTTTGTAAGCGGGACATCGTATAAATGTTCACCTTCGTGACATCTGTGTGACGTGTTGTCAGCATACTTTGCATTGAATACGACGATTACATACCTCAGCCTGGCCGAATCCATATGCAATGCATTTCGTTGATTATCGCAGGTCAATCTTGATCATGGTGTTTCGATCATATATTCTAATTTTCGAGATTATGCAGCTTTACTCAACCTTTACTCTTTTGACTTGTAAATAATAGGATAATGAAATTATAAATCTTACAAGAGATTAAAAAGAAAATTTTTAAGTTTTTTAAATTAATAGTTCGATCAAATATATGCCTTCCTAGACAAACAATGACATTTTAAATTCGAAGTGACAGTGTTTAACTTGTATATATAATTTATTTATTATTTTTGAAAGCATTACAGCACTACACTATAAAGAATACGAGGTAATAAGACATAAGCAGTAAAGAGAAAGAGAAAGAGAGAAGGGAGGGATCCTAATATTAATTTTCTTACTACTCGTCTTATTATTTAAATTTTTTTGGATGCCACAGTCTTAAATCTGATCCTTGTTTCATCCAATTAAAGTTCATTCGTCGTGCTTTTTTAATTGCACAGTTTAATAAAAGTGATGAATAATTTAATATATGAAAGGAGAGAGAAGAGAGGAAGAAAAGGAAAGGGAAAAGTTTTCGTTGGTCCATTACCGTTTTTGAATATAGATTTTTTTCCGCCGAGAAGATAAATTACATCGTAAAATAACAACAATGATGCGACTGTCGCCTAGACACATACGAAAGCGGGAACAGCTAATTTTACGCTGTCGGGTTACTGGACGTTATCTTACGTAACTTCAAAACTCGAGCGCTAAGTTTAGGTTTCTCTCTCTTAACTCTCTAACGGCGGGTTTCGTTTCCGGAGACGCCACTCTCTTGCGAAATACATATGCATCTCCTCTTTGAGGGGAGATCTTTCTCGTCGCTTAATTTACGAGATATTGACACGGTGATCCAAAGGTTCGAGTGTCTTAAAATTCATAATTACATCATTTACGAAACAAGACATTGCATTTGAAACGAGTTTCATATTTTTAGAGAGCTATTTTAAGCTTCTTTCTTCTATATCGAGTCGCTTCGTTGGAACGATTGTTGTTTAAATATGAATTAGAATACGTTAATATTTGATATAATTTTTTTTTCAAATGGGAAATTGTAATCTATTTTGTTTATAACCTTGCTCAGAAATTATTCCAATAGTCTCGGCTGATAACAATTATTTGCCAATCATGTAACTTCTCTTATCTTTCTCTCATTCCATATGTCACATTAAAATTTGCATACAAGATATTTTATTAATGATTTTAATATTTTGAATATATATCTCTTTAATTTCATTCTGATAAAATAATTCTTCGAGCTAGGGATTCTCAAGTTAGGAATTGGACACCGTTTAGATTATTTTTTATAATTAATTGGTCAGCTTTATTTAGGATAAATAAAGCTTAATATATGTATAACGCATTCATATATTTCATTTTTATCTTACACGTTTGGCCCGCCTTTGATTATTTAGGATACTTCAAGACAACGTCCAATGTTGAGTATTTCTATTCGAAGTTAATTTCCTACCTTTCTATGTCCGCTTTTCTTTTCTTTTCTCTTTATCGTGTCGTAAAGCGTGTTGCCTCCAACTTCGGTCTCTGTTTGACCGAACGCAAATCAGTCCGATACTCGCGCTAAATATGGAACCAGCGGAACACTTGGATTATTTTGAGAACGACGAGTTTCTAGCATTACTTAGTAGGTGTGACCGCCTGTTAAATCACGCTGTAGGTAAATGGAAGGGTAGGATTGTTGAAAGTTGCATCCATTGATCTCTATGCAGTTTACGAGAAAAAAAGTCTTTCTTAATTTCTTTTCTGTCTGACAACATATGTCAAGATTCTAAGAGTGGGAGACTACCGAAAGATTTAGATCGATCCTAGTCAAAACATGTTATATCTTGACCGTGAATCCTACGATTTAAACCAGCGAATCTTTGAACATAAATTTTAAAGACAAAAACATATAAACTTGGATCGATATCCTCTTCTCGGTTGCCGAATCTTTTTTTTTTTTCCATCGCTAAATTTACTGTGACACGAAATGCCAGCTTCTAAAATCACTAAGCACATACCAGGGTGTAATGACACTTGGCAAGCCACAACGAATGGTTTGTTGGCAGCCGAAGTTGCGGCGAAAAAGACACATCGACGTCCCGTATGATTTCGATGTTAATTAAGATAGCTTTGAATGAAGCATTCAAATTAAACAGTTTAACAATTGTGTCATTAGCGACGCTTTACGATGAAAGATATTCCCGGGAACTTTTTTTTTCATGAAATAGCTTAGGAACGAAATTGTTTACGTTGCTAATTGATCAATTCAATACAAAACCTTTCAATTTTGATTTATTAATGGAAAAAAAACACCAATTGTTGTCAGTGACAGTGATCAATCGCAACTTGGTAAAAAAATGAAACGTTCCTATGAATTATAAAAATAATTACAAAGTTTAATTAAAATTAATTGAGATATAGAAAGTTTTATTATTTATTAAAAAGTTAATTTTTTCAAGAATGAATGATGAAAATTGAGAGATACTGAGACTAACTTTTAAAGTTTTTACAGCCAAAACTGAAAGACTTGTCGAAAAAGTAAATTCTATATTAGTTGCTACATACATTTGGCTATTTAATAATATTTTAATAATGTGTAAAAATTAATAACTGATATAAAAGAATATTTTTGAAATTTATTCCTTGTATATCCAGTAGCCCGAGTATTGTAAATTTAATGAGGGGGACGCGATTTTATCGCACTTGTATGTTTGCTGTGCAACGGCCTTTGTTCGTCGTTTTCTATACGTTTGACGTTTTACATTGCTTTCGACCGACCTCTGCTTCGCATAAGTTTTACATAATCATTCGAACAACAAGCTCCGGAGACCGTCTCGCATATCGTGGAAAGGGAAATCGACTTTAGAGTTTTATTTCTATATGATTTACGGTAGTGCGCAGTGACGTTTTCTGACATATTCGCAAGGTACAACACGATTTATGTAGCAATATGATTTTACAAGCATGTGCAAAATCACTCGCATCATAAATTTATATTTACACATACCTATCTATATCAGAGTTGGGAAGCGTTACTTTTTTCGTTACTTTTCCGTTACTTTTTATAATAAACATTGACGTTGCAATTTTTTATAAGTAAATGCTAAAGTTGTGTCAAGGTTGGAAAAGTCGACATTTCCAACCTTAGCACAATTTTAGCGTTTAGTTATAAAAAAATTGCAACGTTATTATCAAATTGTTTATTATAAAAACGAAAAAGTAACAGAAAGAGTAGCAACTTTCCAACTTCTTGTATATTGCATATATCTATTCTCAGGATTGAGGAGTAACGCGTTACTCATAATATCTTTATCATTGGCTACGTTTACACTGAGAGACGTAGACACGGCCTGACCTATAATGCGACCCAAAATAAGTCTAGGCACTATCGCATTTACACCGGTAAGCAGTCTGAAGTATTTTACAGTCTCAGCGCTGTCTACGTTACACTGGCTTTTTTTGTTAAATCGCGTATCTGAGGACGACAGTTTGATGATTAACAAGTGTGTTGTGTAGTGTGTAGTTCATTAATTTTATAATGGCATCCGAGGAATATTTAACACAATTTTATTATCACACAGTTTATTTTTGGAAATAATAGATAAGGAGAAATTTTCTCTCCATAAAAATCATGCATAAAGGAAGACATGTGGGAAAAAATTTAACATTTGCAAAGGCTTTAAATGATCAATCTGCTTACGTATGTTATCAACGAAAAACATTGTGGACATATTTAAACGCAATAGAAGATGAAAGAAGTATATGTATGAAATCGAGGAATAACCATTTTTGGAGTGGAATTGTGCTAAAAAGGTATACATACACTGAATCAGATTGGATAGAAACTTTTCGAAGGGTACATTTGTGTTCATTATTGCAACCGCATTTGGAGCCAAAGCCTGTTTTCTTAAAATCAAGAGAATCATTATCCGTTCAAAAACAAGTCGCTATTGCATTGTATAAATTGACAAATAGCGCAGAGTATCGGATAGTTGGAAACGTATTTAGCATACGTAAGTCCGCTGTGAAAAAAAGTTTGTATAGAGTTGTGTAAAGGCTATCAATGAATTACTTATGCCAGAGAATTTTTGCAAATGTCAAATGAAATTGAAACTTCTGAAATTGCATTACATTTTGAGAGAATTTCCCACGTATCGCGAATTATTGGCATCGATTCTCATATACCTATATTAGCATCATCAAAAGATTATCGAAATTATGTTAATTGTAAGGGATGGCCTTTCTTTAATTTACAAGCAGTTGTCGATGACAAATGCAGGTATGTATTATTTACAGTTTAATTTATATTAATCACAATTAAACAAATGGTCATAAATAATTAATTATTCATATAAAAAAAGAAGCATAATTCTAGAACAATCTAAACTTTTGATATATATATAAATAGCGATAACACATACGATATAACGAATAACAATGTCACGAGAAATTTCCATCTGCATAAGGGAAGTGCTTAAGATTCATCATTTTGTCTGTAAAACAGGTAATGATTCAATCCTCATAAATTTGACTAGAAGTTATTAATGATAGTTTAATTTTTAAATTTGGAAATTCTTGTTCTACATAATTTGCAACATGATTGGCGCTGTAACATTGTTGTACGATATAATATTGTAACATTGTTGCACCTTAACAAGATAAAAGAACACGTTTATACATACTTATATTATACGACGGCTGAATTCCATGTCAAATATATGTAAATTCTGCGTTTTACTAATATTTGTGATTTTACTGAAGATGGCCAGATTGTGGCTGAAACGTCTAAAGATTTTCTTATTAATGTAATGAATAATTAAATTTCACAAACAACATCCAGTGCTGTGGTTCCATGCTCCTTTTTTTATATGTTTGATTTATAAACCACGTTTGTTAGAATTATTTAATTAATTCTTATGTACAGATTTCGAAATATTTGTATCCGCCACCCTGGAAATACTCATGACGCTGCAGTCTTCAAAGATTTCAATTTATATAAGAATGCTAAAAATATTATTCCGCAGGTAAAGCAACAGTATATTTATTATGAAATATATTTATATATATTTAATTTATTTAAATTTTTAAATAAATTAAATAATTAATTAATTAAATGATAGAAATAGAAGAAAAAAATACATATCATCTAATTTTAAAATTTTATACATAAGAACGAAAATACAATCTATTTGTGCATAAAATTATAAGAAACAAATTTTATAAAAATTACCAATAAATTACCATTTTACCGCAATTTTACCGTAAATAATTGTAAGATTGAATTTTACGGTACTTTTGCATCTCTAGTAATACCATATTTAATCAGCGTATCTACTTTTACCATGGGTAAAAGTAGATAATAAAGGGAACGTGATATCACTCAACCATTCGTCAACATTTGACAGACTATCTATTGGTTATCTCCTGCGTAGAAATGCATTACGATAATCACGGCTAAGGTATCTTTCGCAATAAATGATTTACAGTTTTTAAGATACTTATTAACATCAAATTATTATAACAGTTTTCTGTTATAACATTTCTGTTATAATTCTGTTATAGGGGATACAACTTTCACCTTTCTATATGTATTTATTATAGAAATGATTGGATTTTAAGACTAAAAATAATTTCGACGCATTAAGATCCAACTTAGATTGACGAAGTTAGTTATTAAATTACTAATATTTTTTATTAAAAATTTAATAAAAATTTAAAAATTATTGATATTAAAAATAAACAGAATACTATAGAATCTTTTTATTGAGACATATATACATAATAATAGTTATTAAGGCGTTGAAGTATTTGTTTCTATTTGAGATGAAGATGAAGGAGAAAGGATATTATCACCATAGGATGATGAAATATTATTATATAATTGTATTATTGCATATAATAAGGATGATAAAGATGAAGTTATTAATTGGGAAGATGATTTTGGTTTGTTAGATAAATTATTGAATGAAATGGAATCGAGAGTGGTGGATGAGAATAATTTTCATGAAAGTTGCCTGAATATGACTAAAAGTTTCTATGTTGCATTGCTTGCATTCTCAACATAAAATTATGTAACATTGTGATAATTACATAACTTGTTGATGATTATGTTCTCTTTTCAACATTATATTTTCCCACTGACGTTGAGACATTATTTTTGATCTTGCGTGAACTCATTGAACATTTTCATTTTTCATTAATCTGTGCATTTTCTGTGCCTGATATTTAGTAAAAACTTCTGCGAAGTCCTGTGCCAATTTCAGTGAGTATATCGCCCTGAGAACGTAAATGCGATATATTAGATTACTTTATGTAATTACACTGGAATCTCGTAATAGTGAACCTCGAAATAGCATGAAAAATCTCTTTCACGCTGTGAGTAACATGAGTGGAGAGTAGCAGTAGCCGCTAAAATCTTGAATTTTATTGTTTTGAAGTAAAGTAGAGGCAATCTCATTATAACGTTTAAACCTCCGCTATTACGAGGTTTCAGTGTACCTATATTTATTTTATATGTATTTTATTTATTTTCTTTTTTATTTTTTTATTTATATATGTATTTATATTTATTTTTATATGTATATGTACATATATTTATGCGTGCTCTTGTATATGTGATTCTGTATTCTCTAAAGTCTGTATTATCTTTCTTCAAATACATGGATTTTACACGATTAATCTGTGTTGGTTCACATCATTGGCTTTGGATATTTATTTTGTGATTTAATCTTTGGAGCCTTCGATGAAGATTCAGAATATTTTATTTAAGTAGAAATTTTAAATATTGAACAATGTTTTGTACTTTTATATTTTAGGTTGCATTGTGGTATATACGAGATTTCTCAAACTTTTTTGATACACCGCTTATAGACGGGAGTAAACTAAACTAAATTGAAAAGTTCTCTATTATTTTATAATTTTCACAATAGTTGAGATATTAATTTCTAAAGATTGTCGAATAAACGGGATAAAATCGACGCATAAGACAACTTTAAAATATCTTTCAGAGTTCTTTATGAAATATCTAAAAAATATTTTTTAAAGATGTCTTAAAATTGTTTTATGCGTATTGTTTTATCTGTTTTAGACATTCTGCTCATAGAATAATTAAACAAAAATTGCAAAAATTGAAAAATAATAGAGAACAACTTTTCGACTAATTGTAAATTTAGTCCTAAATTTTATCTATCTACAAATTTTCACTATCAGCAATGAATATTAACAATTAATATTACCTGAATCTTTCATTTTTCCTTTGACTTTCACTTTGAATCTTTTTGATTTTGAAAAAATTCTTTTCTTTTTTACCGAAGAAAAAATCGAAAATTTCTTATAATATAATTTCAGTTACCTGAAAATGATTTCTTACTTTCAGAAACAGGACAAACTTCGATTTAAAAATTGCTGCGTATATACAACATGAAAATATTTAAAGCCGTAGCTGTCTATCTCGAACGTCGTAACGCGACCTATCGCACGCTTTTTCTGACCCTTTGCAGATATCATCGATTTATGCAACATTCTGATATTATTTACCGCATAACTTACGATTCGTTACTTCGATGTAACGTTAAACAGATTATAATAAAATCCTGATATAGCTCTCGCGACGCTGATATTGTATAACATCATTTATATAATTATCACTATCGCTTTCATTGGCAAGGATATCCTACTTTTTCGTGTTTTGTTTTTTTGAAAGATATTAAGCTTGTTCTTTTTGACTGAACTTCTTGCACGATTTATTTTTTTGTTTTTCTCTAACAAGGAAAGGAAAAAAAGATGAATTTGAATGATTCTAAGATTTCTAAGGCCCAGTTTAATTGTTAGAATTGAAAAGAGATGAGGAATAAGTTGATGCAAGAATTGACTGTAAGTGAAACAGGCCCTTTTTTTGTTTGCGAGAGGAGGAGAAAAATCTTCACAAAGCCCATCATCCGGAATGCTCCCAAAGAGAGAACCTAACCGGATGATGGAAAGACGCCCAGAGGCCAGTTCCCTGGGTATGCGGGATTTGATGGGTCCGTGTCCCCTCCATAAGGAAGGACAGCGGATGCCATATCTAGCTTAAAAACTCCCTCTGTAAAGCTACTACCTCAAGACTAATTGAGTGCACTCTGGAACCGCCTATCCGGCATTTCATCAGGGTAAGTTGAAACAGCCCTAAAAATCGTCTGCCAATAGCATGGCTGTATCGCCTTATCGGCTGTAGGCTATCAACAAAACAATATAAGTGCGGCGAAATAAGTCCAGCATGTAGATGCCCAGGAGTTGTTTACTATAAGGAAGGCTTACATTTGATGAAATTGAATGAGGCATTTTCCAAGAAAAATGGAAGGGAATTGATGGGATGATAAATTTTATAGACCTGTCACCTCTAGGGTGACATTTGGAATAGTAGTGATTTTTTCAGATATATTTTTTACAGATCAAAATTTGAATTTGTGCGTTTGACTGAGTTGGAGTGATTTGGATTGACTTCTCAAGTTTGATACTACAAAATCAAAACTTTTACACCAACTTAACTTCGATTGTCATCTGATTTTCGCTAACCAATGAAGTTCCGATGACTAATCAATTGAGAGAATTGACAATTGTAATTTCATCAAGGATTCGGCAATTACTTCAGGACTAATGATTAATATGTACAACGTTTCCAATAATTTTCTATACAAGGATCTCAAGATGAACAACATTTTTTTTTACGTTATATCAAGACTAGCAATAGAGAGTTTTTGCAATATCATTTATTCAGATACGTGAAGGATAAACTCAGGTTATCTTTTTCTTAACATTATAACATTAATTAAGAAAAAGATAACGTGACTGGTAGCGTTCATCGTATCTAGATTACACATTATTGCAAAAACTCCCTTATTTTATATTATAAGAATATAAGAGATAATTTAGCGACTTGATATTTCGACTTTATTTATTTTTGTTATTAATGTTATCAGTTTTATACGCTGAAGAAGTGACCCGTGGTCACGAAACGTATTTATTGGATTTTATAATAATAAATATAAACAATAAATATTTTAATTATATTTGATTTATACATCTGACAATTAGCTCATTGACCTGACTTTCTCACAGTTGCTTTGCGTAATACGAGCGAATTCTATATTTTTAAAAATATGAATGTTTTTATAAAGAGTGATCTACAACTAGTAATTTTACCCTATCCTTACAAAGTGTTTATTTTACATAGAAACTTGTTAAATTACTTCTTGAAACTATCATGTGTCTCAGAAATTATGAAAAATGTATTCTTAAGTTTTCAACAGCATAATTAAATACCATTTTTTCCTTTTCTTATACAATTAAAAATTTTTTTCATTATAATATTTTAAATAAGGAATAGTATTGTGTGATTTAGGCAACGGATTTCCTGGTACTAAAAAAAATCCTTATTTAAAACGTTATAAGAAACGCTTTCTTACGATTTTTTTATTTTCTGAGCTAAAATGACGTGTCATTAATCTAGATTACCTTCCAGCTATGTTTCCGTACAAAGTTCAAAAGAAATCGCTATTAATCATTATTTTAATGTTCACTGAATGCTTTCCATTTGATGACACAAGTTAATACAAGTGTTGTTCTATCCTTATTGACATTCAGAGAGTGACAAAGGTAGAACGACATTTGTGTCGATTTGTGTCGACTTGTGTCATCAAATAAAAAGCATCCTATGTGTATAACTTTATCTTTTAACTTCCCTGTTAGATGCATATTAAGGTCAGTTCATCTTTCTTCCTTTTGTTTCAAGAAAGGAAAGAAGAGGAAGAAAGATATACTGATGCAAAAGCGAATTGGACGACAAACACCTAGGAAAAAGAATAAACCAATCATCGATTCGACACCCCAGGATATCGATCATATAACTTTTCCTCTGAAGCGAAAACATGAAAAATGAAAATTTTTCACCTTTCACGTTTAGTTTATTCTTTTTCCTAGATGTTTGTCGTCTTAGAGAAAGAAATTTCCGAACCGAGTTAGTTCAGTTTATTCTTTTTCTAGATTTTTATAATTCCGTAACTAAACCGAGAAGTGTTTCGAATCCGACGGCCGTCAATATAACATGTCCATACACACACATATAAAAATTTTTCCCAAGTTGCCGCTTACAAGCTTGTGAAATAATTATAAAAAGAAAATAAAAGCAAGCTCATGAACTGCAACTCAGGAACAAATTTTATATGTATAGACATATGTTACATTGACGGCGGACGGAACACTTCTCGATTTAATTACGGGATTATCAACATCTAGGAAAAAGAATATGCTAAATTAACTCGAGTACTCTCTGGTCTAATATTGTGCGAATTATAAAGCAAGATATGCACTTGCAACAATAAAACATCGTAACTACAAAGTCGCGCCGGCGGTAACATTGATATCTGAACGGAATGTTACTGTAACACTGTGCAATAAAAATAATTTTTTTTCACACATAGAAAACTCAAGTTATTATTAAAAGACAACATGTACAAGCGTACGTGTCGTTCCACGATATCAAATCATTTGTGTTTTTTACACACGTTTGAAGTTTTATGCATATTTGAACAGGTTATTTCGGCCTCGTGCAAGATGAAATTTTACAATTGTCTGAAAATCATGTATTTTCATACAAAATTAGTCGCTAAGAAAGAGAAAATGATAAAATTAAAGGAAGATATTGAAAATATGTATTTTTCATTCAAAATTTTTGATTTTTCTACAAAATCTGAATATTATGTATATATTTCATAAAATTATGTATTTTCATGTAAAATTGATCGCTGAATGAGAAAACAATCAAATTCAAGCGATTGGAGTAGAGCAAAATGATGAAAAAATGTATTTTTAGTTGAAAATCCCCATTTAGGCCATGATCTGAAAATGTTCATAACTAATAATGCTCGTTTGATAAACGACAAAGATGAAATGATTCGTAAGCATTGTCTGAATCGGATCGCGGCGTTATATATAGCTAACTTCAAGAGAAAATGGCGGCGTTATGACCATTTTTGTAGAAAGATCGAAAATTTTGAATGAAAAATACATATTTTCAACATCTTCCTTTATTTCCGCTTTAATTTTATCATTTACTCATTTAACTAATTTTGTATGAAAATACATGATTTTCAGACAATTGTAAAATTTCATCTTGCACGTGGCCGAAATAATCTGTTCAAATATGCATAAAACTTCAAATGTGCGTAAAAAACACAAATGATTTGATATAGCAGAACGGACACGTACGCTTATATACATTTTGTCTCTACTTTTGATAATAATTTGAGTTTTTTATGTGTGAAAAAAAAATTATTTTTGTTCCACAGTATTGCAATTATTAATAGACCAAACTTCTCACTCAGATTCTCTGAAAACCGCGATATCATATTTCTGAGTCGTGTTTAATTAATTTAATAGCATACATTTAATAGTAAAATTATTTTCTTGTTACAGTGCCTTACTGCAATCGACGGCTTGCCACAAGGAGAGCGTCGCCTCCCACTGACGATGAACAAAGCATATCGTCGGAGGCGGAAAACACATCGCCACGTGGGTCACCCTTAAGTCGCGGAGAAAACCGCGTAAATCGCCGTGCTGTCGCCGCACAAAATGCCACGGGGAGAAGGCGACGAGGAAATCTGCCCAAAGAGGCTGTAAATATTTTGAAGCGGTGGTTGAGCGAGCATAAGTTCAACGCGTATCCTAACGACATCGAAAAGGAGACGCTCAGCAGCCAAACCAGCCTCACAATAATGCAGGTAAATGCTCTTTTTAATAGATTTTCAAATTCTATAAAAATCTTCTTTATAAATTGCTGCATTATAAATTGCTTACCAATATTTGGTAATTTTTAGTAATTAATATATTAACTATTACGAAAATTCTATACGTGGGATTTGAACTCGTGATCTATTAATAACGAGTCCGTCACTTTCAGTTCATGCCAAGTGTCGACCCAATATGTGTATACTTATTACAAACTAGATTTATACATATCGCTTATTTGTTATAATAACAACATCGACAACATAACTCATTCTCAATTTAATAATTTTCCATTTATTTTTGTCTTCTAAAATAGGTATTAAAAGAATTTTCTTAACTTTAGAGACAATTCTTCTAAAAGATTTAGTACCAGATATTCTTAACTTATGAGAATGTATTAATAAAGTGAAATTTATTTTCACATTAAGAATTTCTTTTTTTTTTATCAACATGAGAAAATACGGTATTAAAAAATTCTGAAAAAATTCTCAGAACTTTATGAGAAGAAAAAAAATGATTTTTGTCTCTTGCAGTTTTTCTGTAAAGTTGATAGTATTTGAATAAAAAATTATTCAAGACCAATATTTGGCAATTTTTAGTAATTAATATCTTAACTATTGCGAAAATTGCAAAATGGTAGAGAACTTTTCGACTCAGTTTAGTCTTCTCTATCCTGTGAATCCATGAAATATTTGACGATTATTTCCAAATATCCTGTATATATATAATTTTATTATGGTAATTTTTTGAAATAGCCCCTCATCTAAAATTTTAATAAAACTATACTCATTCGATGTGTTTTCACTCAAAACGAAAAAATCGAGGCAAAAAAAACTTGGCAATCGGGCTCGTGAATCGAGTTATTAAGCATTAAATTGAGTTGGAGATGATATTTTAAACAATAAATAAGGAGCTTCTGTCAGGTCATTTCAATAAACGAGCTCTGAGATGTAAACAGTAAATCTTTATTACTCTTTTATTATAATTTCACGGAACATTTCGACCATACTAAATTCTCACCAGCCGTGTTTATAAATGAAATAAAAACTCTTAACAATAATTTATATGAATATATTAAAAACTTAGAAATTAATTTTTGTAACGGTATAAAAAATGTATTAATCGAATCATCTCGTCCACAATATATGTTACAAATTCATCTATGTTATACTGAGTCAAATTATAAAAACGTATATAAATTGTAATCTAAATCAATTCTTCGGTTAACAGCGAGAAAGAGTAGTCAATGTGGTCACAAAAAAAAATCTAGTCAATAACTTAGTAGTAACATTATTTCCAATTGTATAAGATATTTTAATCTTTAAAGCAGAGCCTTCCAACTCACAAGCATCGCGTACCCCAATCCTAAATCCCTTTACCTCTCGACCGTTCGTCTCCTTTTTCTTCTTCTTAATTAGTGGCTCCTGTCTTCTGTAAAGCAAGCGGAAGCAACAGGGACAATATGGCTAGATCATGTCCTGGGGTGCGTTCCGAGTTACGCATGAAACGTATGATATATCGTTTTATTCTTCTTTATTATTTGGTGAACAACAAGGGCAAATGATGCATCATGCGTTTTATGCTTAACTCCCTGATCTTGTTCATCCCTTCTTTTTCTTTTTCCACCACCTCTACTTGGCTTTCCAATCGCTTCGTCCGTTCGTGCTTATCCCCACTATGAGTCCAAAACTTTTCGTCTATTCGTAACAATAATGACTGCAGTGATTGTAGAGTGCAGTATACCGGCGTGACGACGCGACGTGTCATTTGGTATAGCCATATATTGTGGTATAGCAGTTAAATGTTTCATCGAAAGATAGATACATATACCGAGAAAGTAATGAAAGCAAAAAAACCGGTATTTATGACTTATTAATTTTTTGTTTGTTTGAAATCTCTATTGATTCTAAGGGACTCCGCACCATAAAAGGAACAGAGAATAAGAATTTCAACCTATCAAAAACTGTGTATTCCACAATACATGATTTCTGATAAGTTGAAATTCTCTGTTCGCTGTTTCTTTTATTGTGTGAAGTCCCTAAGTCCCGATCTACAAGGTGTTTTAAATCTTAAGCCGTAAGAAGCTGATCAATTACAACCGAATGCGAAGAATATCGATTGTGATTCGTCCATTTCTTATGGCTTAAGGCTTAAAAATCTATTGTAGATTCGAGCTAAGAGTTATATCTGCATACTTGCTTGCGACGGCTCTGAACGCGTTTGGCGGGAAAACTGGAAGGTAGCATTGAAGGGGGTAACATTAAGAAAGAGAGGTTTGTTTACCGTTAAAATCTTGATTGATTCTTCTCGTCTCGGGTGTTGCGTCATCTCGATTATATTTTTAAGTAAAACAGTTACGAAATCACGCCCTTGTACTCTAAAATCTCTAAGGGTGCGTTCGAAGTTACGCATAAAGCACATGATGCATCATTTGTCCTTGTTGTTCACCAAATAATAAAGAAGAATAAAACGATATATCATGCGCTTTATGCGTAACTCGAAATGCACCCTAACTTTAACGCTTGATAACTCGATACATGAGGCCGCGTTTTTTTTTGTCAGATTCTTTTGAATGAAAACGCTTCGAATGAGTATATTTTTAAGATTTTAAATAGGGGGGGGGAGATATTCTAAATAATTACCATTATTAACCCTAGCTGTACACACTTGTTTTTTGCATCTTTGATGTACTGGAGTCCCTGGGACCCCATCCATATTTGTTACCGTGTAACTTCCGTAAAAATGGATATATTTCAATTAATTTTGTTTTCGATGGAGAATTGATTAAGAAACAAGCCCATAATGTGTAAAAGTCGATAAGGAACTTCGAGATATAAGATTAAAAAAAAAAAGAAAAAAATTTAGAAACGCGAAAAAATCTCGATTTAGAAAGTTGCATTGGGATCTTAGAGATCCCAATGTGTACAGCTAAGGTTAAAAATAGGGATTGCACAATCGAAATCCATAACTGTTTGCATTCTTTTTTTTAAATAACTTGTAATAAATCTTATAGTTAGATTTTTTTATGTCTTGCCAAAAGATTTTTATAATTTCTGATCATTCGACATGTGCACTATTGAATTTTCTATTAATTTAATTTAATTCGGAAAGGAGCATAATCCTATGCAGTTATTGTTGCCAGTTATTATAGAAATTATAATTTATCAAGACAGTAACATAAATATTTCGACTTCTTGTATAATATATTTTATTTACTTTTACAACGATTGTCTACTACTTATCCAATTATTATAACTCCTAAATAATAAATTTGTGTTTTTTTTTTACCTGATAATGAAAAATCAGACCTCAGTCTTTTAGATAGGCAACAATAATTGATTTATTAGGTGTTGGAATTAATTCGTAGCGTTTTTAATGAAAGAATGTTATTTATTTCACATGAGCATTAAAAAATACATTAATGAAAGTACTTCCCATCACATTAAAAACGCTACGAATTAATTCCAACACCTAATATTAATGTGCGATTATAACAGTTCAAGCTGATTTTTGTTGATTATCTTCCAGTTTGATTTGTTAATAATTATTGAATTTTGCAGGTGTGTAACTGGTTTATAAATGCCAGGCGACGCATTCTTCCTGGAATATTAAAAGAGGCTGGTGAAGATCCAAACCGTTACACAATATCACGTCGTACTCGTCGCGTAAACTCTAGCAGTCCCCTTCGGCATGGTCGAAGAACTCCTCTCGAACCGATTGAAGACGACCCACCAGCACAGTGCAACGTAAATTTTCCTCAACGTGGAATGGAAGAGCCCACATATCGGTAAGTATCTCTTTCTGCATCTCAATTATTATCCTCTCTACAATTAATAACAAAGAATTCCATCGACTCAACAACGCCGACCTACTTATACGAAAAAGCTCGATAAGAAATTTACTTATCAACTAATTTGCTTATCATCTAATTCGCTAATCTGCTAATGTGCTAACAATGGCGAAGTTTCCTTTTTTTTTGGAGAATTAAGAAAATAAAGAGGGAGAATAGATTAGATGTGTGAAAATATTAGATGTATCATTCAAGATTTGCGTACGCAGAAGCGAGGACTGTCCGAACGATTACGAGAGCAGTTTGAACGACTACCACAGCGAGGAGGAGCATCCTTTGATACGATGGCCCAACGTAATCGTTCGTCCTTACGCTGAGGCTCAAGTCGAGCAAGACGGCGACGCTATTTCTCATCCGTATGCTCGACGAAGGCAAGTTTTTAATTGATACAACAGTTGCGTCCAGTATAAAAAATAAGTGGGAGCTTTGCAACTGTTGTTCGCTAAAAGTGCCTTCTAATAGTTTTTTTTTTCTTTCAACACATTCGCTAAGCGCGATCGCCATTTTCTCTGACATAATAAGATAAATAAATAATTAAAAAGACAAATAGGCAATAAAAAAAAAATGAGGAAAAAGAGTCGTGTATGTGAAAGTCGAGCGTTTTCAAATAACACGCATTTTTCGATGGTTGAGAATATTCGCTGATTCTCGCGCGCATCTAACACTATATCCTGGCGTTGTGAAAAATGCCATCAAATTTTAAGAACAATAAATTAAGGATAGTGTTTTTTTTTTTGTAGGCCTAATCCTTCATCCAATATGGACAATTCTGAGAGTTCTGCCCAAGAAGAACCTGCTGCATACTGGAGCGCACCCCGTGAACATCTAGTATCGCCCGTCGTTCAACAGCACATCGCATATCGTGGCCTGTCGACGCGAAGTCTTGAAAACGCTTATTTTCACGAACACAATGGTGATTCATTCAATATGCTCGTCGAACTTGCGGTAAATTTACCATATGCAATTTCTTTACCCAACACGCCTTCACCAGAGTCTCGTCTTTCGACGTCTTCCCCATATTCGTCACCTTCGTCTTCTGTTCCGTCTTCTCTTCCATCAATGGAAGAACCTTTACACTCGAGAGATACAACGATATCGTAATTATCGTTGCCATTGATAATCGCGGCTCAATGGATATGACGACGATATAAAAGGTAAATAAAAGACAAAAGTTCCTCTCAAAAACCTAGTAAATTATTACACTTTTTAAAAATTGTTACAGTTATATTAAAGCAATCATCAGTCATTATCATCATGTTGATCTCATTGCTACATTAAAGGATCTTCTTTTTCTAAGAGTTGAAAAAATTAGGCATTTTAGGAATGTTTTAAAGGAAACATTGAACCATAATAGCGAATGAAAAAAGAAATCTAATATAGGCGCAAAAATTAAGAAAAAACTTATATATATTTTTTTATGTGCGAAATACGTATTAAATATGTATTACGCATGTAAAATGCGATATATATATATATTTTTTATGCGAAATTCATATTAAATGTAATATAAAAAAATATATATCTTTTATGTGTAAAAAATTCAAAAATTTTGAAACAATATGCATATTTAATATATATTTCATATGAATATATATTTCATATGAATATCTCTTAATATTTGTGTTTATATTTCTTCTCGTCATTATGGTCCAATAAATGTACTTGTGAGTGTTCTAGGATCCTTCCATTTTGGAATTCGTCGAAAATTATTATGGATTGAACCTACAAATTTTTATCTATCTCGCAGACGATATTGTTGATTTTTCCATGTTTGAAGGCAGTCCCAAGATAGGATTTCATTTATGCATTTTTGTTTTACGATAAATTTTTCAAGTCTTTTGATTGGCTATAGAATAGAGAGATCCTCTCTGTTCTGTACACATTTATCATATGCAAGGTTGGGATGTATTAAATATACGTTATTATACATAATTTTTATACTATGTATTATACGTACGTTTTATACATATTATACATATGTATTATACAAAGACAGATATTGTTATATTATATATGCAAAAAACTACTCACAATTCTAAATTGTGAGTAGTATAACAAAAACGCACAAATAAAATAATAAATCTCTATTCTGTAATTCTTAACGCTTTTGTGAAGCGATTAGGAATAGAACTTCATTTTGGTCATACAATAAATGCATGCAGGACAGAGAGATCCTCGAATTTATAGATAATCAAAAGGCTTTAAAAATTTGTCGTACGACAAAAACGCACAAATGAAATCCCATCCTTAGTCTGCTTGCCAAATAATTAAACATGATTGATTGGACCACAGGTTGGACAACAAAAAACTAGAGACTCATACATGATGTATGCACACTATTGGTGGAAGAGTGAGAATAGTCTATATTTCTTTCTTTGGAGAAATTTGACGAAATCCTTATGATCAGTGTCTGCTTAAAGGGTCTCTAGTAAAAATCACTCATGCTGATTCGTTCGGTAAGCATGCCTAATCGCTTTGCCTCGAACCCAATGATAATAAAAGTTACAGAATAAGCTCGCTCGACAGCTCCTTCAAATTGACATTCTCACGTGTACAAATCACACAAACAATATCAAAGAGACAAAATCACTAACAATTTATAACATTATCACATGATATATTCACAGACAGAACGCATACATATGCATACGTAAACTAAACAAAGACAGCTCAGAATCAGGTTCAGTTCTATCACAAAAGTCGACAGTCGGTAATAGAGGCGCATTTCATTTTTACGCTCACACGTTATAAACATTGTAAGGAAATATAGAGGAAATAGGCATAACAGAGAAGCTGTCAGAGGTTGCATTCGGAAACTTACCTTACCAAATGTTAAATAAGGATGACACGGTGACTTTGGGAACATCCAGATAGGAATTCGAACACTCCTATAGAAGTCTATGATTGAACCATAATAAAGAGAAGACGAAATCCAAAATGGAAAAAATTTAGAAATATTCGTAAAATATATATCTTTTATAAAAAAATTTAAAATTTTGAATGTTTTCTGTAAAAAAAATTCTTAAAAACACCTTATTTTTTCAGCACCTAGACTAACACCTTCCCTTAATATTATGAAATAATATCAGTTGTCAAGTAGTTAAGAAATTATCTGATAAGCAGAAACGTAATAATTTCTAATTTTTTGGGAAGAGAATTTTACAGCAGTAATGAATATACAATGACATTTACATAATGTCTATGAAACTCGATTGTATGTACCATTATTTTACATATAATTTTGGTATTCTATACTCATTTTACAGTTTTCATATTATCTTGATTATTCTATTTCTGTTCACGTCGTTCTTGAATTTCATTATGTTTCAGAAACTTTTAAGCATTGAAAATGTTGTCTATTGTCTTCGCGAATCGCATTTATGTTTAATAAACGCGAACGAAATATTTGTCAGGATAATGCATTTTCGCACAAATCGAGCTTTCGAGATCACTACTCGTCTCATCGTTTTAAGTTTATCGACAAAGTAAAACAATTAAATTGAAATAATAGATGCATAAACCTCTTACATAGTGTAAATATAGAAATAATACGTCTGAAAATACGCATTCTCTTGTATGAAAACAAAAGAAGAGCGTACGAGCCAAAGACTATTGTTATATTTTGTTAGTGCTAACTATTATGTAAGTATAGTACTAATTAAATTGTGTTAATCGCGATAGATTCTTAGACAGTATAACGTAGCAATTTTTGTCTGTAAATGTCACGAGAGACGATTAGGCGACAAATCCGCTTAAAGAAACTGCGAGTATATTATATGCGTGAGGTTCGTTACATGCGTGTACATGTGTATATTCATATGCGAATTGCCATGTAAATTAAGATTTTCTGCTGCATTACAAGAGTTATATTATGACCGTGAAGAGACCATAATGTGGTACAAGTAATAAACAGGTGTTCATGGACAAAGTTGTTAAATGTACAACTGAAGTTTATTTTAATACGATACAATCTTGTTATCATAGTGATAAATCAAATATTTCTGTTTCGATTCTCCTACACCATTTAAAATAGTGCTATTTTGTAATCGCTGACGTTTACACGCTAAAGCATATGGAGGGGGAAAAGTGGAAAATTTTAAGAAATATCGCATATGTGCCATAATTCGGGTATGCAGGTTGTTTGTCTACTCTACACATTATAGTGTAACGTAAGTAATTATGAAATGGCATTACTGCACATTAATTGATTTCATTATGACATTCAGTTTTAATTCGAAATACGAATTAAAATTCTATCGAGCTCTACTTGATATTGAACTGATAATTATGGTATTGTTATTCATTTTTATGTCCCCGAAAATTAATCTCCGAAAGGCCCTTGGGACCGTTCGTGAATAACAGTACAATATTCATTTCATTTACTTATCATGGCTTACTGAAGATTTTTATAGTTATAACAAATTTTTTGATGAAGTTGAAGATTTCTTCTTAGCAAAAATGTAGCGCTACGAACAATTACAAGGGCTTTTCAATTGTATTTATTTCTTAAATTTCAAGTAGAGACTTAAAAATACTACACTGCCAATCACGCAACGAGTAAAGTGTCTTAAACTCTCCATTTTTTAAATTGTTATTGAAGCACATTTGGAATTCGAATAGTGTCGAGTAGTATCATTTTATCGTTGTTTAATATTCGATGCAAACAACAAAAATAAAATGATACATGGGAACACTCGGTTTTCCGAACATGATTATCTTTATATGCTGAGCGTTTGCAGAATTTATCGTATTGTAGGAGAGATCGACTTGACAAGCGTTCTACTTTATTGTACAAAACTTATCGATCTAAAATTGTGCCTTCCCTCGAGACGTCCTAAATCACAAGGGACGTCTTTTAATTCATAGTTACTACCATTAGGACTGTTTGCTGTAAGCAATAGTGAAGCGAACATCTTATTAAGTTCAATTCAAGTTTCGTAACAGCACAATCGCGCGTTTTCTACACGTGTATGAGCCATCCAGGAGAAGAAGAATATATACTCTTTAAACTCTTTGAAATGGATTCTCACTCTAAAATATAAAAATTTAACTAGTCTTAAAAAAGAGTGATTCAATTTTTAATTAAATCTTTAAAAATGAGATTTCACTTGTTATTATTATCAGATGAGATTCATTTTAAACAGTATTTTTAGAGAATATCCTTTTAATATGCAAAGAGTTCACGCAACTCCAATTCGAAAAGACTCTGGAAAATCATCTTGGGAACGCAGGATTTTTTTTTCATCAAGTAAGTACGATATCAATTATCAAAATTTAAGGAAAGCGAGTCGATTGATTTCGTTTTCTGAATCTCTTCAATTAGTGTTAAGATATAATCTTTGCTATAGATATTACAATTGCACGTTCTTTTCATTTTCAACATTTTATATGTGAAAAAAATATTCTTAATTTAACTTTCAATATCTATCAAATATTTATAATTCCACAAGAATCATAAATTAATAATTAATCGCAAAAGGAGTATCTACGTTCTATCGGTAGGAAATGACTTGTGCATGAGTGTAGAAAACGCATGATCGTGTTGCAGAACTCGGGTTGATGTAAATTGGAATTGGATGTAAGGAATTCGTTTCCATTAGTTCGTACATTTTGGATAATTGATTGAGATGAATTTGTTTCTTTGAGGAAACATTCTCCAGCAGGACATAAGATTTTTCACGTTTGATTTAATACGATGCGATTGAGAATTGAATTCTGAATGTGTATTTTTTTTCTTTATGTTATGGTAATGTTGAATGAAAGTAACAATCGAAAATAACGCGATCGCAATATCTACGGCGCAATATCTACTAATCTATGGAGGAGAATCTATTACTTATATTAATTGAAAAGATTCTGAGATTCTGAGAAGAGAATCTCATATTAATTGAAGAGATTCAGAGAACAAACCTGACTTTTCTGGAGATGGATTTCAATTAATATTTAATATCATCACATTTACATGAGGAAAAAGAATCACGCGTTCCCGAGATGATCCATCAACCATCATCATTGCATCAAGGCTACTACAACGTTGCTTGTAGTATTATTAAAATGTTCCATGCTATCTGGGTTTATAAATCGAAGTTGCGCACTCACACGAGGAATAACTTGTATTCCTATTCAGTTGCTGTCTTGGATGGCGAAAGAATTTTGGCACTTCGCGTGATGAGCTGCGACTTGTATCTTATGTTTCGAAACTTGCCGAGACGAAGTACCTTGTGGAACTGGATTTGTCTCCATCCAAAACTATGCGAAAGTCAGGATTACTGGCTACAGAGAAAATGACTTGTCCAATGTCCTTTTGTCGTACAGACACATCGCGATACATATCTTTATAGGCACGTTCGAGCATTATTATTGATTACGTGAACCTGTTCTACGACTATTTCCATGTGTCAAACAGGTTATATTTTTGGATAATAATTAAACATGTATGCAAATCCATGTATGTAAAAAGTTACTACAATATATGTGTGTGTGATCGGATTAAAATATGGATTTAAATACATTGTTCGATATAAAAAAAGCGAATTTGAGCATTTAAACGTAGTAATATGTAGTGTCATTTTTACATTAAAGTAATTATACATATATATTGTATCACTTCTTGCACACTTGGATCTGCAGTGTGCGCGCAAAACTATCATAGATCATTTGTACGTTGTTCTGAGTTTGATTTATACGTACATACAGAATGTACGTATTTTGTGATGATAGATCAATAGAGCTAAGTAAGAAATTGATTATTCATTCAATTGTTCACTCTTAAAACTTACTACTCTATTGTAGAAATATATGCATAACGTACAAATCTTTTTAAGCACGTATAATGTTTTTTAATACGCGAACCGTTAGAAGCAGACGAGAAATTTCATTCTGCGCGTTATTAATATCACTGTACTTTCATACAATAATTACACGTGCGCGTAAAGTTACATATTCAATTTGTAAAAGAATACATCGAGTTTAAGTTTCATTTATACCCGTATACGAACACGTATTATGTACGAATCTTCATAGGCACGTATAAGCATTAGATACACCATGAACCTGTTATGAGCAGTTTCACTCTCTGCGTCGATAAGCATATCGCTATACTTTCAGACAATAACTAAATACGTGCGCGCAAAGATATCATTTGTAAGAAAGTACATCGATTTTAAGTTTGATTTATACGTACATATTACGAAAAATAAAATGTACACGTGCCATAAAATACTTGTCATTATTTAAGATCTGATATACCTATATATTATTTTATAGCTAATCATGTATTTAATGTAATCGTTAAAATCGCGTTTCTTTTAAAAAAACGTTGGACCGCTAAGTCGTAAGTCGAAATTGATTCCTGATCTCTTCTCGTCTAATTTGGTATAAAAAAAAAAGTCTAAGAAAAAACTCACAAGTTAAATATGTACTTAATTAATTAATTATACTCGATATTTGTTTTACATAAGCCTAACGCGAAAAGTTAGCGTTTTCGTTATTGTTAACGGTAATCTTTATTATGATCTAACCGTAACTACCTTTCCCTCTTTAACCCCCTTTTTTCTCCTTTTTACAGCGACGTCTATATACCGCTATCTTCGTAGATGTCCTTCGATTTTCTCCTTTTTCATTCCCCAGCCGGCTGGTTCTTTCATTTTGCATAACGCCCGTCTTCCTTTTCCGCGTGTCTCTTCGTTCTCTTGTTCCCAATATCATTCCGTATTTAGATACAGCGACGGCTCATTCGAGGCGGTTTGTTCGCGACGCGACACTTCGCTGTTCGAGATACACTGTGCCTTTACTTTAAACTCCTTATCAATATGTGCGAGTAGAAATCTAAGCGATCAAAGAAGTATAGGCTCTAAAGATTAAAGGAATATAATGCTAATGAGAACCGACACAATATAATATTTATGTTGATTACCACCAATTACAGACGTTTCGATCACATGATTCGGTCATCCTTAGTGTATCAATATCATTTTTCGGAGTCAATTAGAATCGTGTAACAAAGATAGAGCGAATACCATTAAATTATCGTTAGGCTGTTGTCCAAATTTAAAAACTTTATAGTCGTCTGTTATACTTATTATAATTTAGCTAAATATCCAAACAAGAATTCCATAATACTTAATTTAGCTAAAATTATGTTAATAATTGAAAGTTTTTAGCAACGCTGTTGATAGTCAATGTATTAAAATTAATTATACC
Source organism: Acromyrmex echinatior (assembly GCF_000204515.1). The sequence continues at coordinate 1,039,774 of NW_011627527.1, read as the reverse complement.
AATTAGAAAAACTTACTCTGTGACTCAGCATAACGATGATCCGTTATAAATTCGATGTGATTATAACTATGTCTTGAAAGCGTGTGAGAGGATTTTGTGTTCGCATTGTTTATAAATATAAATGTTAAGAAGAATACATACCTAAAAATTGACAAAATTATAATATAACTTATCAAACAAAACAACTAAATAAATTACTAGCATAAACCGAAAAATCACTAAATAAAAAATCAATGAATTTTATAACTTGTAAAGCAAGGAAACATCATTTTGTCTTTTTAATTCACAGTCATTTTATAACGGATCTAACATTTCCGTGTTATTTTGTAAATTCAGTCCATTTTTTTGCTTTTTTATATGGATCGCTTCCGAAATTAAATCTTTTATTAAATCCTTTTGTTCTTTATCTAAAATCTTAAAAATATCTTAGAAATGTCCTCTCACACGTTTTCATAGTTATAATCACATCTTTAATTTATAACGAATCATCGTTATGCCGAGTCACAGAGTAAGTTTTTCTAATTGATACAATTAATTTTAATACATTGACTATCAAGATTTTTCTAATTGATATAATTAATTTTATTAACGCATGACTATCAACAGCGTTGCTAAATACTTTCAATTGTTAACACAATTTTAGCTAAATGACGGAATTTTTGGGAATTCAATTAAGTACAACAGACAATGAAGTTTTTAAATTTGGACAATCTAATGATGATTCATTAATTTGCTCTTTGTTACAACCTGCACCTTTGTTACAACGATTCTAATTGACTCCGAAAAATGATATTCATACACTGAGGATGACTGAATCATGTGATCGAAATGTCTGTAATTGATGATCAACATAAATATATTATATTTTATTACATACGTACAACTGTGTCGGCTCTCATTGACATTATATTCCTTTATTGATTTAATAGTTAAAAAATTTCTGAGAGCCGACGTTAGTTTTGCGCACAATAATTTTATTATTTTCAATTCACACGTAGATAAAATAAATATACGTTAAAAATCTAAGATTCTTCTCCGTTTTTATTTTGCGTTAATCGTTGGCTCATTGTATTTCTTTAATTATATTTCTGCAATACTTGACTGCCACGTGTATCTAATTATGAACACATTTACATATGTAATTCCAAGGCGCCGTTTGTATTATATAATATGAATACATTTTATAAATATTTTAAAAGACATGAAATTTTAACAATATTAAATGAAAAAAATCAAGAAATATGTTTAGGACAATAAAGTAAAAAATATTTGATTAAGACGAATCTTAGTGCCTTAAGGGTGCCTACAATGAGATTTTAAGGCGTACATCTTTAAGTTCTAAGCCATAAACTGTAAGAAAGTGATTAATCCAGGCGTATCCAATTTGAGCTCCGGCGCTAAAACGCAAAACCATCGGCGCAAAAAATTCAATATAAAGTTTCAGGGACTGCACAAGGATGGCCGTAAATAAATTATAGTCAACATACGTTTTGATCAACTTATGATTCTGACACGATTCATCATTCGTGCTTAGGCCCTTAAAATCTTATTGTGTACACACAATTATTTTTAGGCAAGGCACAAAAAAAAACTTAAAAAGGAATTGGTTAATCACGATAGAGACTGTAAAGCCATAACGTAAGCAAATCCAACATGTTCCTCATTGCTTACGTTTTACTGCTCAAGTTTTTTCTGTGAATTTTTTTTGAACTGAAAATTATAAATTTCACACAAAATTATTATTGGATACTTTGCTTTATAAACTCGCCTTGATCGAACATAATCCTTTAATTATAATGAAATTTTTAATTAACATCAATTTACATATATTTATTGTATAAAAGTTAAAGTGCAAAATACAATAGTAAGTCTGTTTTTTATTCCTGCATTAGACTGCATTAAAACTTTCTTTCTCGCTTTCGCCAAATATCAAACATATACCTATCTAACTAAGTTCTAAAAGTGTACACTAGTTCAGCCACAAAAAACAGAGCCGACAAGGGTGACAGGCAATCGATTGAAAAAATCGGGACAGTCAAAGTGTTGACTTCCTAATATCCTGTGACTCCTGTTCCCCTTCGACCGAAAATTGGATGAGATGTATTCTTGAATGACGACGCGCTGCCCCACCGCACGAAATGATCAACGAAGGCTCGGCGAGGAGGGTGAATCCCAGCGCGTAATTCGAGGAGGGAGACACGTAGTCTCGTGCCAGAAATCGACGATGAGGGCCGCGCGTGCGATCAGTCTGAAAGTCAGCGAGCGCGAGCCGCTGATCGTTCTCGGTTGATTCTTGGCGAGCGAAACAAGAGCAGGGGACCGAATCCAGCGCGCGTCCCAATCATTTGACATACCGTGATCGATAAGGCGACCCGCCTCCAAATCAACAGCGTCCGGCAACACCGATTAAACTTTAAACTTCCAAGAATTCTATCGATGATATTTCATGGAAAAGAATTCCGTTAAAAACTGACAGAGGCATAGAGGCACGAGACACACGGATAGAATCTTTAAAAGGTGGCACGGAGGGTGTCTTCGAGGGAGAAGTATTCAAACTCACTCGCGCACGATTTAATTTCTGGCAAAAGTCATCGATGGAAAAAAATTTTCAGAACGCTCCACGTCGCATTTAGCCACGGACGGAGTATTCGACGCGATATCGGGCTCATCAACCGACACCTCGCTGCAAGGACGCAGAGGAGGATACCGTCGTTCACCGTCGTTCACCGTCGTTCACCAGTGCCGCCGAGATGAAGAAGCGTCGCGGATAAGATTGAGCTTGACGAGCGATTTGCGATGATAGAGCGCGAGCCGCGGTCAGGAGAAGCGTGCACGCCGATATCCGCTCGGCCGTTCTCCGGATAGCGAGATAGGAAACGGGTGTTCGTTAACGACGCGCAGAGAACTGGATCGCCCCAGCTCGCCTCCTTCTCGCTATCCTTCTCGTTCCATTTTTCACGGCCGACAATGCGCGCCGGATAAGGTGTCCGTGTTCGCGCGTGTACGCGCGTGTACGCGCGTGTACTCCTCTTTCTTTCTTTCTTCACGCCCGAAAACCGGGCGGGACAGAGGGAGATATGCCCGTGTAAATTAAGTTTCATTTATGTTATTTCATCGACACGATCACCGGCCAAACGAGGAAGCACACCGCGGTGCGCCGCGCCGCGGCTCTCTTTAATCAGCTTTGTTAATCAGTGTGTGTCAAGATTACCCTACATATCGTCCCACCGGTGGATTCGTCCGCCAAGTATTGCGGTTGAATTAAAGGTGAGATATGGTACTCGCGTGTATAACTTTAGTTAAGTTAGCTTAGGTCGTGGCTACCTTCCCAGTCGACGCGAATTAAAAATAATATCTACGTTATATATACTCGTAATTTCACAATCATGCCCGTTTCTATTAATGTAATTATAATTTTAATTATGATATAATTAACTCTTTTTCTAGTTCTAAGAAAAGATAAAATATGTAAATTGGACTCTCTGAATTTAATTTACATTGGTAGAAACAGTATCAATATAAATGTGATATAACACATGATATTACATAAGTTACATAAGTTAGTTGTCGAGTGCGAAATTTTAACGTAGATTTTATGCTACTTTTAATTAGTGTCGACTAGGTTGATATTCGAATTAACATCTCGAGATTAAACATTTTTACCAGCAACATATTTTTCTTCTCTAATTTAAAAATCTCTTTTATTTATTAAATATACATAAATCGCGTGTTATCTAATATCATAAATTCTTTAGTAAGCGCGATGATGTTCCAATCCTTTACACACGATGGATCGTTCATGTCCTGGAATTATTAATTACATCACTTTATATAAAATATATACTACAATATATTATAATATACTATAGTGAATACAAAATATATAAAAAAATTATTAAATATAATTCTTACATAGACTTTAACATCTTCAGAAAATATTTATAAAATCGAAATCGTGCATTAATAAAAAAGGAAAAGAGATCATTATTTAGCCTCCTATCTAGTATTTGAAAGAAAAGAAATGTGCAAGATATGAATAACCGAATCGTGTGTAATAAGGATTAATCACTGAAAATTTATAAGAGTTATTGTTTTGCATCGAGATAGAAGTACTATTTGAACGGTTTTATTTTTATTCTCACGAAACTGAACGAACGTTCCTATAGCGCAATTCTTTTTATGTCAGCAACAAGTAGCCGCAGAAGTGCCTTTCTTCCCTCCCTCAGTGATGTCAAGCTTAATCGAGCGTCAAAACCTCTTTCTTTCAACGTCGCCTGCCGGACTTCTTTCCCGGCGTCGTCACCGCCTCAGTTTTTTTCTCCGTATTACCATTCAAAAAAGCGTTGCCGTGATGACGGACAGGTGGATCGCAGGACGAGCGCCGGTTTGCTGGAGTAAGCGAACGGGTTAATCTCCGTGGTTAAGCACGTGTAGTGAATACGCGAAGCTTATGATTACTGATCGACCAGTCCACATGGTTATACATGGTGGATGTGGCATAACGGTTGCGTGTGCATTTTCACAGTGCGCGGCGCATATTTTCTGAAACCGAGGCAACGCCAAAGACTTGATTTCACGCTACCACGTTGTCGACCGCGCACGTGGAAGAATGAACAACTGCACGCGGCATGATTTCTATTTATTTTTGATACCGCACGGATAGATGAATAAAAATTACATTGCAATAAGATCGGATGATTGAAATCTGATGACTGAATTAATTGAGATTAATTGAGATCGCGTTACGATAGTGGAAATTTATTAATCCTCCGGATATAAAACTCTCCACTCTTCCAGAGAGATACGTAGATATCTTTTCAAACCTACATAAATATGTAGACTACAGTATTTTCTTTGTTAAAATATAAAACATGGCGTCTCAAAGTTTTTTGAAATTCTTGCAAACACTTACTATTATCCAAATTTTCCCACTATTCAAATTACCCAGCTGTACCCTAAATATCTTTGTTAAAAATGTCAAATAATTCATTTTTCTTTGCTATAATTTTTATTATGTTAGCTGCAAAATTGTTCTTTTAAAATTTATTTAATATTAATTCTTTTTTATACGAGTTATGTCATTTTATTCCTTGAATTAATTACAATCTTTTAATTAAACGGATCTTTCAGATCCAGTATTAGTAAGACTCATTTTTATAATATATATTTATTTAAACACTAGTTAAAAAAAAAGATTACTGAAAGATTCAATAAAATTTATTCAATTTCTTGGGAAGCTTTAATCTTTAGATATAATCATGGTCGGTTCATAATTCGTTTTTATTTATAATGTTTTAAAATGAGGCTCTCTGATTAGTTTTCATAATATCTTAAGACTGTACTTAAGACAATTTTAAATATAAGAATTGACTATGAATACTGGCATATATATTAAAACGGTCCTAACTATTACAGATTTTAGTTCCGAAGGAAACTTAAAATCATAAAATGTTTTTCTCTAAGCAAAATTAACGAAAAATTAGTGTGTCAATAAATGCATGAGTGAAATGATACATCGTTTTACGTATTGATAAAATCAGGTTTTGCATAGATCTATCCTGTAATTAATCGCAACATAATTAAGCTGTTAGCGCCTAGACCTCCTCGACGTCGAGTACAATATTACTTTATTCTACTGTCGATCTCCTCGTATGAATAATACACGTATATATCGGAAGCTCATATTATAAAGTCAAGATCGCAACCTCGCGTGTCGCAGCGGTTCGCGAATCTCTGAAAATCCAGATTTTTCGTAAGTTTACTCGTCTGATTGGGGACTCACTCGACTGGTTTCGAGTCTCGACCCAGGCCTGAATATTAATCGGTCCCCATTCGGGTGGTTTCACCGATCGTCCTCGTCTTATCATCGTGCATGGAGATGTGGATATCGATCCGCTATCGACTTTTCTGTCGAAAGAAATTTCCAAATTAACACTAGAATTAACACTACTAACGTTTTTTACTCATTAACAAAAAAATAAATTAGTATGAAAATAAAAAAGTGATATAAAACCAAATAGTTCACTTCAATATGAAAGTCATAATAAAAATTTCAGAATCCTATTGTATATATACAAAAAAATATAATATTAATTTAAAAAAAGAACGGTTAATAATGACTGTTCGGTACTTTTAATCCTGTCGATTGACTTTTTCTTAGATTATTTTCTTACGTTAATATTTTATAATTGGAGCAATTCTCTATGAAGTGAATCCAAATTAAAGTTTGTGACATCTACTTTCAAAAGCCGTTTGGCTTTTTTCTGAATTCAAAATGGCGTATCCAAGAAGGCGGCCGATTTCACATTTTTAGTTTTAGCAAAATTCAACATAATTTGCCAACCACTTACTCAGCAATGCATTATGATGGAAAATAATCCAATCTGAAGTTATCATGTTTGGGTAGAGTAACCACCAGGTAAATGTAGATTTGACCTTAATCCCTTTTTCAAGAATTTCGTCCATGCACTGTATTCCACCTGAAAAATATTCGTTTCATTCAATGAATTAAATAAACGAGAAGAAAGATCAGGACACTTGGAACATTCATCTAAATGGCACTGTAGAGTGGGATTTTTGCACATCATTTGTTGTAAACAATCTTTACAATTGTTAATTTATTTCTCTGGATCCCAACTAAGTTTCTGAATATCTATTGCTTCAATTTACAATTCTGATGTATTATGCAAACACAGATGCTGTGTATTCCACGAGCCTCAGCAAGAATACAATATTTGGGACGTAATTTAGCGAACGTACTGAACCCCAACTGAATAGTTTTTTCTGATTTTTTAAATAAATCATAGAGTTCTCTCAAATCATAGAGCAGGGGACGTTTCTGCATAGTAGTTCGATTCCCAATCAATCTTAATAGATACATCTTTTTGTTCAAGCATAATCCTACTGTATAAATTGTTTATAGAATTCCTTGACTTTTTCGACAGTTGAATCGGGTACAATTTTATCAGCTTTTTTGGCAGTTGTATCATCTAAGATACTCCGCATCTTTGAGTTGTTTTGACTAAAGTTTTGAGGCGCCGAATTCACGAGCAATTTTATTGATACTCCAATTCGATGGAGCAATTGTGAGAATCTTAATTCTCAAAGGATCATTAACTGCCAAGTTTAAAAAAAATTTTCTTCGTTTAGATCTGAGAGTATCTCCTCTAATTCAAACTCCCTGTCTGATATCGTATATCATCTCCAATCATTGCATCATTACTATTGTCTTTGTCTCCTGTTTCGACAATCGCACATCTTCACTTTTATCACATGCAAGTCTCTGCCGGTAAATATACTAGTGCGAGGAACAGAAGATGTACATTTCTTCCTATACTTACAGCAAATTTTCGAATTTTCTGGTTAAATTCGAAAATTTCCTTTTCAATTCCCTCGACAAAGAAAGTAAGTCTTTACTTACGTGATCCATTACGTTAAGAGAATTGATACAACGATCGTGACGCAGTATTTCAGATATTTTGTCTAAAATATAGTAAAAGATTGAGGGATTAATGATTTTATATTATATAATATTTATATAATATTTATTTTATATAATATTTTTCTAGATACCTCTGAAAAATGCTGATGACAGCTTTGAAAAGAAATACAATTCAGAAATAGTATATGAGCCGTCGCAGGCTTCATTTTTTTCAAAACTGTTCTGGCCAGAGAGATGGAGGTCCGCTTCAGAGAATGCCTCAATTGTAAAATCAATTATTAGTAAACTCTAAGAAAAAATTCTTTCCGTGTACGAATCGCCACATTCGCTTTCACATGAATGCGCAATAAATACATATTCAAATAATATACGTGGATCATAAGATTATTACTCCATAATCATAAATTTCCAGACTAATAATTTTCTAATATTGTATTATTAATAATTAAATTTATTTTTGATTTTCTCAATAAATTAACAAAATTTAATTTAATTAAATAACATTTTAAAATTCATTCTCTTAACAAAATCACAGAGAACAAATTTCTATCGAGATAAACGACATATAAATTTTTCAAATCTACCCAGCCTGATTTATCTTTCCTTATATCGCTACTCGAAAAAAAGATTATATCATTGCCGATATTTGATACGATAAGGTTGTATACGGTAGACTGCCGTGATTAAAGTCCTGTTAATTTCTTAACATATCTTTTACTATTACGCAGCAATACGTTCTTTTTCTACAATATTACATTCTATAATAATTACTACTGCACGACGTAATTGCCCGCATTGCAAAACAACCGCACGTGTCGTTTACACTTAAAGAGTAGCTGATTACGACCGCGCAGTAATTACTCTCCGACACACGTGGCTACGCACACAGTAAATTAATTCTGCGGACGGCGTAATGCCACGCACAGCGCTATATAGTCGCGATTAAGACGTTCGATCGCGAAACACGGAGGTCAGTCAAATTAAAAATTATCTCTATTCACTGGCGAATCCACAGGAGGGAGGAGGTCCATGATTCCCCCTTGGAATAGTTTTTTAAATATTTGTTATATATATTTTTTATACATTTATGTTATATATATTTTCATATTTTTGAAATACTTAAGTTATTTTTTATTCCAAAAATATTTTTAAATTTCAAAAACTCCTATAGATATAAAAAATACCTACATATTACATAGATTCGATTATATTATTCTTTTTTTCATGCTAATATAATTTTAAATAAAACAGTTTAAGAATTATATATTTAAATAATACACACATTCAATGTAATACCACTAATAATTTAAATTATACCTATCTTTTCATATTTGATTTTTAAAAAATGTCGCTTCCGGCGCGCCAATGACTCGACTTCCCTCTTGATAAATTTCTGAATCCGCCAATGCCTCGATTATGATTATCAACGATGCGAGAACACCCGGAACATCGCGTTTAATAAATCAAACGCCATTCTTTCGCATCATTGCGTTTTGGGATAACTACTCCTTCCATTCTCTCTTCTCTCTTCTCTCTTCTCCTTTCCTTTTTTGCCTCGCGAAAGTCATCGGGAGCGCGATTCTTTAAAATGCATTATAACGATACTATACCGTTAAGTGCGAGTATAGAAGGCACTAGGTCAGGAATTTGCTGCATTTTGATGTGAAGGAACATAAAATGCTCATCTCTACGTTGCATATAAGATCAAGTGCAGTGCATCTCAGTTGCCACTGTTCGATGTGAACTGTTATGTATTACGTTTATCGTTGAAATCGGCTCGCTGCAATTCTACTGTGAACCGATTTTAGATGTTAGACCTAAGAAAATCAATCCAGGGGGGAGCTTTTCGAATTAAATGCGAAGGATGAATATTTCGTTCAATAAAATTAAGGAACATGCAATTATTGCGTAATAGTGATAGAATTTATTATATTCAATGTATATCTTTTAGAAATATTCTCGATGTTTTACAATAATATAAGAATTCGGTTTATATAAAAAGAATTGATAAAAAAGACGCGATAAAATCGATATTCAATTATTGCATAATACACTGAAAAAAAAATCCTGGTTGAAAATGGACAAACCAGAAAATTCTGATCATATATAATCAGAATTCTAGTTATTTCAATGAGAACATAAATTATAATTTTAGATAATCACAATTCAAAGAGTCTGGTTGCGTTAATTGGAATTCTGATGAAAAATGGACAAATCAGAATACCAATTAAATGCAACTATAGATTCCTTTTCCAGTGTAACGATAAAACTTCCTGTAATGTGTATCTTTTAGAAAGGTAATTCTTATTGTAAAACATCAAGGATTGATAATGAGGATTCCGTTCGCACGAGCATTTCCTCCAATTATCGACTTCTCGATTCCATATCATCAGTACTTGGCGGTCGGCTAATATTATTACTGAATCCTGTTGCAACACCCCGAAAAAAGAGAATTACACCCGATCGCGAATACGGTCGCCTCTCGGACTGTCTGCAGGAACCAGATCTTAAAATTGACCCGGTTTTTACGAGCAATGTAGTTAACGGTGCCTCGTCAAAAGCACGCAGCCGATATCAGGTACCGGTACCTGATTACCCGGGTGGTTTAATTTAAGACGCGTCGTCCGATCAGCCGACACGGCGTACATATCGAAATATGGGGGTCAATCGTATTTCGTATTCCGCACGATGCGCTTAGCGGTTGGCCCAACTCTCTTCCGTTCGCCAAACTTTAACTCTCGCCATCGGATTATCAAACAATGTGGGCCAGCTAATCTAGATCGAGTCGATGTTTCTTACGTTCCCGCTGATTTAGCAGGAGGATGATAAGAGAGCATGAATACGAGCTACACAGAAACGTTATTCTTCTATCTCTTTTTTTTTAGGGTAAATGATTAATTAAACACTGTTAAATTTATAACGTCAAATTATACTCAATTTGAGTTACTTTTAATCATTTCTATAGGTTGCCATCCTATATTCATTAATTTAACAAAAACAATGGATTTAAATAATTCACTTGAGAAAATGTATTAAATTTGACTCAAATTTAGTTTATTATTTGCTAGATGCAAACATTATATAATTACTTTTTGTCGTTTACTTTGAAACTAATCAGAAATGGATTGATTTACACACTAAACCAAAAATGTACGTAATAAATACAATAAAAAATTCATTAAAATTTATCCAGTAAACAATTTTATTCTCATAATGATTTAGGTTTTTATAAAAGGATATATGAGTTATAAAACTATTATTAGAATTCATTGTAACAATGAATATGTACATTGACACAATTAAATATTATCGTAACGTTCCTTCTTAAAACATTTTTTTAAATACATATAACGAATTCGATTATTGATTTAATGCACTTTATCAATTAATAACAATGCGTTTTATAATGATGCATTTTATCATTTCTATAAAACCATTGCTCTTTTGATATTTAACAGTGAACATGCAAACTCTGTTACATTGAGAAAAGTTTGATATTTGTGACTATAATTTCATATTATTACAATTATAATTAGCTGCTATATTATTATTAATAATAACTACATATACTCTCTAAATTCTTTGAAGTGGAATCTCACTTTAAAAAGTGAAAATTGAGCTAGTCCTAAAAAAGAATGGCTCAATTTCCAATCTTTATAAAATTTCATTCTTCAGAGTGATATTCACTCTAAAAAAAAGTTTTAGAGTCTGGTTTCAAATATATACATATTAAAGAGAGAGAGGGGGGGGGCATCAAATATATCGGGATCTGCGAGACGAGCAATGTCTTCTGCACAAGAAAAGAAACGAACGCGATGCAATGAGATACGCAGACGGTATACGGGCAAACACGCGTACGACTTGCATTTTTCTAGGGCACACCTGATTCCCCTTAATCATGTTGTTTTGCAGTTTATATACTGTTACATACCGGGGGGCTCCCCGATAGGGAGGCCGGTCGGATGGCCAAAGCCCAATAAACTCGACACACACACGTAATGTCCCGGTAACCGTAATGACCGGTAAGACGACGGCGACGACGTGCCATTGCGCGCTGTCACGCAGTTCGATGTAAAGGGAAGAAGAAATGCGTGTAGCCGACACGAAGCTCGCGATAACAATCGATATACGTTCCACGATGCGTCCGTTGCAATTAAAGCAGTATCCCACTTAATCTTACTACGTGTGTGTGCGCTTGATATATTCTCGAGTGCCGACCACGTAATAGAAACGTAATAGTATAATATAAATAATGAAGCGAAAATCTCGCGAGCGTGGAATTTTCTTCGGATTCTATTTCCTCGGATTTCCAAGCCTCAGCTTCCCGAAGACACTCCGACTATTAATTTACGACGCTCCTCGACAAATAATTCTTAGATGCGAATTTTCAGCAACATGCGACATGATAAATGAACGTTTAGCGTTATTGCGCGACGAGGGAGCACAGTTATCTTTCTAAGATGCTATCCTCCTTACCCACAAATTAAGTTTCTAATTGATCGAATTGGACAGCATGAGGCACACTACCCGTCCCGAATATCAATCAGAAGAAAATTCCCTCGCACGTGCCTCGTCCGTTTTTGTGCGAACAGGATGTAAGTCACTGATGATGGCGACGACAGCAAGGTAGACGACAAAATCCATCGGAGATACCTGTCGCAGAAAAGTTTTTCCTTGACACCCGACTCGAAGTAAACACACCGCAGGTACCGTAAGTCTCGTGACTGCGATATATAGTACAGGCATGTATCCCGTCGTGGGATTTATCGCAAATAATTTCACGAGGTCTGTCGTCCTACTTGAAGTAGATGGCCCGCTGGGCCATCGAGAGATATGAGAATTATTATACGCCACTTTGCAAGTTTCATTCGCAAATAAAACGATTAATTTGATCTACGGTCTACCCACAGTCGATGCCGCCTCTTGGTATTTATTTAGCCGAGTATTTAGCCCCTTCCTTTGACGGTGAATCTATTTGCTTCTCCGAGAGATGCACGCGGGAGTAATAAATTTTTTTGCAAGAATTTTCATAATATATTTTTTCGCTTTTGATATCATCAATGTGAAGATCCATAGTGAATAGCTAGAACCTGAAATCAAAATAAAAGCTAATCTATTATATACACTGTTAAAAGAAATGTGTTTTATTTTATTTTTATCCTCATTTTTTAAACACTTAAAGATATTTTAGTTTTAAACTTTTTGAATAGATAAACCATCTTTAAGTGTTTAAAAAATGTAGACAAGAATTAAACATTTTAATATCTTAAAATTAAACACTTCTTTTTTCAGTGTATTGACAATAAATAGACTTTATATTATACTGATAGAAATCGAATTTATGTGGCAGTATACACTCCTAATAGGTATCTCGTTACGGCAACTCGAACAGCGCAGAATGTCTCAAAGAGGATGTCTTCTACTGCTGCTGCTCGGTCTGGCAGTGCTGAGAGAGTCATCATCTACATTTAGCGATACCGTTCACGAGAGCGAATCTTCTCGCCAGGCACCACATCACAGGCAGAAGAGAGTCTTATGGTTCACGAACGATGGACGGATCGCATTGCCACCCGGTACCGTCATGACGATCACGCCAACATTGGCATTGCCCTTCGTTCGGCATCCTCCTTATGGCTTCCTCAGCAATATGACTATCAGCTTGCCGTTCACGAGTGAGTCCATCCGCCACGTGGATGAGCCAGCAAACAAGCTGATGTTATTTGTCATTTTATGTTGAAGACGTCAAAATGATGATAAATAACGTCAACTTGTTTGCTGAAGAATCACGTGGATCTGTGATTAACCTAAAGAAAATGAAGAATTATGTGAGAAAGTGAAGAATTATGCTAGAATTATGTGTCTTTTTCCCAGTCGATTTTGACAAGCTGGGCCTGACGGATAACGAAAACCCATACGGTGCTCTGCCGTCGAGTTTCGACAGGAAGCTGAAGAGCCGGCAGGCCGGCATGATGATGGCTGACTTCATCGCAGCATTTATCAAGCGTAGATTACACAAGCGAGACATAACAGATGTGCCAAAAAATGCGTTCCATGGCGGCGAGCGAGCTCTACTCTATGTCACTGCTGAGGATATGCTGTCCACGCTGGGAATGAACGGGAAGGCATGCCTATTGAGAGCAATTTGCGAAGTCCAGGGACATCATCTGAATAACTTCGGGCTTATCGGCGAGATGCTGAAGTTGTTCTTTACGTAAGTAGTACTGGTTCATAAAACTGCAGTAAGGAGTCTCTGAAGAGTAGAGTGGAGTAAAACACACTGTAAAAAGAAATATGTTTTATTCTTGTCCTCATTTTTTAAATACTCAAAGATGTTTTGTTTATTGAAAAACTAAAACATCTTTAAGTTTAAAAAACAGAGACAAGAATAAAATATTTTAATATCTTAAAGTTAAACGCTTCTTTTTTTTAGTGTAGCTCCGGATAATTCTGTTTCATAAGTCCGCAAACACAATTAGTAGTAAGTCTCAAGCCTTAAGAAATAAATCAAAGTCGCATGTGAAAAATAACTATGATTGATCAATTTCTTAAAGCTGAAGGAATTCCACTGAAACTTTTAAAAAATCGAAAATTGTTTATCCGAAAGTGAAATTCCCAATATTAACGAAGATACAGTTAATTATGCCAAGCAGTGCACAGCATCGGTGCCTCCACATTGTTTAACTGTTTCGTTTATTTGAATAATTCAGTTATTTGATGTTATAATTACTTATCTATAGATAAACATTGACACACAATTTTAATATAAATTATATTGGTTTCGATTAGAAATCAATGCGTCTATGTGCTTGAAATACAACGAAAAGAGATTATTATTGAAACTTTAATTGCGTTTTTCTCGGAATGGTTCACTGTTTTCAAAAACAGTGAACACTAGAACTACCACAAAATCTATTCAAATGCTTTGAAATTTGGCTTAGTTATCGTCAATTGAATTATCTAAAGAAATATGATTTTCAAAATGGTTTTCGTTATACTTATATATTTTTTTTTGTAATTCATATTTTTATCTTAAATTTTTAAGTAAAAATATTGAACTTCTTTTTTCATGTATGCATATATCATTTTCACATTTTTTAATATTTTTTAAATCAGACAAGTATTTCTCTAGTAAATTTAATGCAAATTAAAAATAATTAATCAAATTTTTGATACAACATTTTGAATCCGTTCTGCTGTCCACCGTGAATGCTTTCATCATGCGCAGGCCTCCGAAAAACGTGCTGTAGCGCCGTCAGTTGCTTATCAGGAATATAATTATTATAAATAATTTTGTACACTAAGATAAAAGTAACAAATAGATATAAAGAAATTTTTTTGTATTATATATAATTTTTTAGTACTTAAGTCTTAAAATAAGGTATGATTTTGAGATTTCAGGATGGAATGTCACTCTATTGTGTTTGCGGGGTCTACTCTAAAACTTTTAAAGTATTATTGTCATTCTGAAGAATGAAATTTTACTCTTAAAAATAATTAAAAATTTTCTTTATTTTTGTCAAAACAATTTTTACTGTTTAGAATGTGAAATTTTATTCCAAATAATTTAGAGAATAAATAGCCATAATAAGCACATTTTAGTCACATAAAATAATGTTGAATTTAATCCAGGCATTTTGTTTTTAGCGCTAGCCGATCGCCGTTTGCAAATCTCCTCAAAGAATACGTCGAGGCAGAAAACCGTGGGAAATTTCACGGCGAGTGCTGGCCCTACTTCAAGGACTGTCCAAAATCCTTATTTCTGCCATCCAACAACAAATATCAGTTAGTAATATAATTCTTGATATTATATAATCATCTATAATTCTTCGATTAGGTCTAAAAAACTGATAACTTTGAAAAATTCTCAGAATTTTACCCGATGTAGCTCGTAGGAATTTTCGTGAGAAAGAGAATTTAAATAATTAGATTAGTCTTCACTTTAATTGAAGTGTTTCTCGAATACTCTGAGAAAGGTTTCTTCGATAAATAAATTCTTTGCTATACGATTAAAGAAAACATTTCTTTGATTTGAACGTTATTTCTTTGATTTAAATATCATTTTCTAAAATTAAATAAATTTTTTTATTTGATTTCAAAAAATAATGTTCAAATCAAAGAAATGATAATATTAAGAAATTTTATTTTAGATTATATACACAACACAATGAGAACACAATCAATACTAGAAATTAAAAGCCTATAACGATTGAAGCTGGATCTTTTAATGCTTAAAATAATTCAATCTTGAATTACTATATATATGTACTATATATATGTATTATGCATATCATATTTGTAAAACAAATAACGCTCAGATCAAAGAAATGTATTCTTTAATTATAGCAAAGAAATATTTTTTTTTCATTTTCGAAAGAAACTTTTCTTTGGATAAAAAGCTATATTTTTTTCTAATTTCTTCTTGCTCTTAATTTTTATTACATTGAAATAGTGACGTGTATCTTAATATACATATAAAAAAACTGTAACTATGTTCTTCAGGAAAGATTCGTTTCACGACGAGGAGAATGAGGAAGACGAACATTGGAATCAAATCTCTAACGAAGAGCCTCTCACAAGGATATCAGGGCAGAACACGAAGGACACCGTACATCCCATGTAGTTTTATAATCACTGTATGTAATTATACAATTATAATTGTTCTCGATGGTCCTCACACGGCCCTTTTTCTCCCGATTCCACAGATTCTCTAACAAATTAAGTTGAAGTAAAGTTAGAACTCTATCTTAAAAAATGAAGGACAGTCGACTTATCCTCGTTACTGAAGTTAATTGCATCTTTGTTCAGTCTGTAGTTATCTAAACTCATTGCGTAAGAAAAAATATTGCTTAATTACAATATAAATCCGAAATTACAATTATTGCTCATTAACGCGTTGTAAATATCTTTTGAGAAAAAAGAAGATTTTTGTAAAGAGAGCCTGCTAAACAACTAACAGGGCTGTGTGACAAAAGGATTACCATTATCGTGATCATGATAATGTGATAAATTGAATTTATATCCGAACATAAGAAATTGTTAAAAGTTTTGGCTAGTCGTCGGCATTGTAAAATGTATGACGCTCGTTGTAAATATATAACGATCGTTGTTTTAAGTATTTCGTTGTTTTACGTACAGCGTGAGAATACTTTGATCTAGCCATATAACTGCATGTATATACGATACAACTGTTTGTACAGGATCACGAAGAGAGGCACGGACAAACAATAAAGTATTGGTTTCGTGCGTTTGTGTGATTATCTAGGAATAAGTAAAGCAAGAAAATCCCTTTACAAATCGATGCAATAAATTATGCAAAATCCGTCCAAGAATTAATCACGTGAGATTAAGAGCGGATAAAGAACGTTCATTAACGATTTCTCGATTAACAAGTCCGCCTCGAAATCTTAATGCGACTTCTCATTTTGCACACACACACACACACACACACACACACACACGTATAATTTATTAATTTATTTTCTATGTTAATATTTATAAATATTTATATTATAATTATATTATATAATTCAAGCGATATGTATATATAAATGAATTTTTGTTAGAATATTCTATCGTTAGAAATGAATCTAATTTATTTTCTTTTACACATAATGTGTTAAGTCTGAATATCTTGGTTAATATAATCTCGAAATTCTAAGGTTCTAAGTTTCTTTGTAAGATTTTGATTAACATCAGGTATGCAAACACTTTTGGGGATAATGTCCTATGTAATGTATATGTAACTAATGAGGCACTATCACAGTACCGAATAATCAAGAATTCCGGAACACGATACTTTGCTGCCATAATATAAATATAGTGATGTGTATCTTAATATTAATATCGGTACAAACTGCTTCATTGCCAAGTGTATAAATAAACTATTTATAAAATATTGTCTCGCGCGAGTGTAAAATATAAATAATAATTACAATAAAATGTATTTTCTAGGAATGCTTTCCACACGTTTCAACATGATTCTCTCTTCTATACAAAAATAATATAATATATCCTAATAGATATCTAATAGGATATTTATTATGAATGTTTTGTCAGTCGATAAAACCGTAGATAATCCATGTTACTATCTACAGAGACTATCTACAGGGTAGGACTATTACAGTAGAATTTATGAGTATAATAATAGAATAAACCACAATGATGATCCTAAAAGGACAGCTTATGAATATTTTGTAAGCAGTTGATAATAAGCAGAACATTATTAGAAGTATTAGAACTACCTGTATATCTGTCAAGTTCTGTGAAGTGACTAAATTAATACGTTAAGTGCCGAGCCTATTCTGTTCACTTTCCGTTTACACCACACCATGTCATCCAGGTAGCTGGAGAGATTCGCGTGCTTATATTTATATTTTCCACTTATTACTTTAAATTCCTCAAGGAATACAAAAGAAAGTTAAAATGATTTTATTTCGATGTCAAAATGATAATTTTTTGTTAGAAAATTTAATTGTTTATTAACGTTAAGAATCAAAATAAAATCATTTTGATTTTTTGTTGACCTAGTATTCCTTGGGTTATTATTATTATGTTCCAAGTAAGCCGAGTCTATTAAAAATAAAGGAGGAGGGGTGATTTCATAGGCATTCCATAAGGACTGATTTCGGTCCCCTCCAAATTTTGTCCACACTCACGAAAATCTACAGTTTGAGGTCAATTACATTCAATTCGAGTGATTCCAGCTTAAACGGAGCGATGGAGTTGCCATATTTATTTGGAATAAATCCTCCTCCTTTCGTTAAATGCTTGCTATAAATTTTAGTAACAAAAAGATATCTTTACTTGATGCAAATTCTATTATATTTATATAATATCTGTAAAATGGTGCAAGCAAGTATACAACAAAATTTACTGAGAACAAATTATCGATAAAAACCGTATTAAGTTTATTTTGCTAATCTAATAGCAAATTGAAGATAAGAATCAACCTTTGCTTTTTGTTGATAATTTGCTCGTTAAGTCAACAAGTTTTAAATTGTCAGTAAAATACATCAAACTTTAACGCGAATATAATCGATGCCAATTTACTGAAATTTTCAAATTTATCAGCAATTTTTATGTAAACAAATCATTAACGTATTGCTGACTAAAATCTTATGTGCAGATATAATTATATAAAATATAATATAAACTATAATAAATAAAATATAATATAAAAGATAAAATATACGAACTTTTGCACTTAAAAAAATAACTTACAAGTAACTTGTAAAGTAATTTTCCCAATCACGTTTCTAAATATTTTTTTCTTCTTTTTACATTCGCAATCGTATTCAGCCATATTTAGCAATAAACAAGAAGTTGAAGACGCAAGTAGAATCCTTTAGTAAGAGTTAAGTCATCGAGTGATAATTTTTGATCCCGCCTTATTCAGGGAACAAAGGCGATAGCACCGACGCGATAACGGACGCGTTCAAGTTGACAAAACGGCTAACTTGAGCTAATCTACTCGCCGAGCAAATAAACATAATTACTTGTTACTTATAGATTCAATCAATCATATTCAATCGTTCGATTAGCATGCCTAGCCGTTTTGCCGTCTTGAACTTGAACTCGCCCACTATTAAGGTGCCTTTTCATGTTGACGCTCGACGCTCATTTTCAGCGTCAAAATAGATCACGTGATTAAAATTGATATTCGTCAATTTCTCACGTAATTTAGGGCGGTATTCATAATTCTTATTTCAAAATAGTCTTAAAATGTTAATACAGCCCTCTGATTGGTTATTTCTTAAGACTGTACTTAAGAAGGTCATGAATATAAGATCTGAATACTAGACTCATTTTGAAGCCGAAAATGAGCATCGAGCGTCAGCATGAAAAGGCATCTTTATTATCATATGTAGATAAGATAGAAATATATTCCTTGTACCGATTGGGCATCTTTGTTTTTTTTTCTCTTTGTAGTCGGACTAGTCGGGCTGTTCGGACTTCGGAGTAATCGGACTAATTCGGACTGATTCGGACTTATACGATCTTATATCGTACCGATAACAACATCATACTATCGATCTGAACGGATTACGCTCGTCCGGCTCGTCCTTACATCACGATCGTCGGCGTTCACGTTACGCTGCTCGAGATTTTCATGCAGAATACAACGTATAGTACCTGTCATTCCTATTCGGTCTCTCAACACAGTGATATCTCACGACGCGCAAAACGAGAACGTTTCAGGAAACGAACGGGCGATAACGGGCGACCCGAGATGGCTTGCGAAGCCTGCAATGCAAAGTTCAACCTGTTTAAGAGAAAAGTGAGTGGATACCCTCATCGGGGACACCTGGCCCTTCTTCCTCGCTGAACGACCGGTTTCCTCGCTGAACGACCGGGCGATCCGACAATTCGACAAACCTTGACAAGTCATGTTTGTCCGGACAATGAATTCGAGCCTTCAAATTGTCATGCAAATGTCACCGTAGAACCAAGTGATGACACAGATTCACTGCGTACTAAATTATTTAGCAATTAACATTTGACCTTCTTCTGTTAGGTAATCTAGAAATTTTTTTTATTAAGGACTCCACAGTAATCTGGTTCCAGGAATTTATTTGCCTGATGATCGAACTTTATCATAATTCTTGATTACGAAATTCTGGTTTAATATTTGACATATATATTTATTCCTTGTATAATTTCTAGAAACAATGCGTGGACTGCCTAAGATATTTCTGTTCCGAATGTGTTATCAAACGATTCGACAAGGTGTTCACCTGCGATAGCTGTGGTCTATTGTCAATGAGGCCACTCATCAGAAATCAAATCAGACAGATACGTTCTAGGGACTTGCGTCAGTATCTTGTGGCAAAAAAAGTTTCTGTTAAAGGTTGTGTCGGTACGTGCGTTAATATGTACAATACTGCCTGTCAATATGCTTCTCTCTGTAATAATACCTTCTTAATATCAATTTCATAAGAATTTGAAGAATTTTTTTTATAAAATTATACTTGAATTTCAGAGAAAGAAGACTTGGTGCATTTACTAATGCTTTTTGCTAATGGAACTGATTCGAGCTTGACTTCTGACAACAGTACAAGCTTCAGAACGCAAAATGTTGCTGAAGAACAACAGTATGTTTTACATTGCAGTGTATATAATTACTGGTAGACTTAATAAGAAAAGAACAGACAATAGGACAACAGGGAATAACAGCTTTCAATCTATCAATTACATAATTCAAAATACATAATTTCTAATAGGATGAAATCTGTTATTTTCTATTCCTATTATCTGTGCTTTTCAATTGTGTATAATTAGGCTTAACACTTGAATTCTTTGAGAGCCAAGTTTTTTGTCTAATATGAACTCTTTTTATTTTATTTTATTTTAATACAAAATTTATACAAATTATATTTCTCTTTTAAAAATATTTTTCTAAGTAATATGACTGTTTAGTTCCAGAGTTGATTCTCCTTTAAATAGAATGGAAAATATGCCAAATGTTAGTACTGCAAATAATGAATCTGGTGCAAACGCAACGGACGTGCAGGGATCAGCAGAACCTGTGAGAAACGAAGACATTGAAATGGCGGAGGAAGCAAGTGAAAGTAGTCATAGTAGTCCGGTTATTAGTGTTCCACTTAGCAGTGATAGCGAATCACCCGAGGAGAGACCAACGAAAAATACTGACCTCTTAATAGAAGAAATATTTGGGAATGACAGCAGTCCAACTGGGCCCAGTACTGCATCGCAGCCAGTAATCATCGAGCAGGAGGAAGTTCCCGAAACGTCGAATGAAAAAAAATCGGATATGGTCACAGAGATTCCTACGGTATATGCTTCTAAACAACATTTATGAAATATTTGTATAGTATTTATATTATATTTTATCTCTATTTGCAGTGGTCAGATAAGGTGCAATTATCAGACATAAAAGAAGCATCAGAATTAGAGTATCTAAGTATTAAACAATTGAAAAATTTGTTGAGTACAAATCGCGTAGATTATAAAGGCTGCATAGAAAGATCAGATTTATTGAACAAAGTGACCAGATTATGGCAGGAGTATAATCAGTCTAGAAAAGGTAGCGTAAAATAATTTATTATAATGTATATATCGTAACACAACCGGATAATATTTATATTCATATAGAATATAATGTTGGTTGTTCTTTAGACAGTAAAGAGATATTTATATAGGTATACAAGATTATTTAATATACAAAACAATTCAAAAATCAGCGACCAAATAACGAGCAATATAAGGTATTTTGTTAATATATTAATATAAATTTAATCTATCAATATATAAATTAAAATATAAACGTTTCAGCTACACAGAGCCTTCCTCAGTATAAATAAGTTAACATATTTCTTTCGCTTTACAACTATTTTAAATTAAAGAAAAATCCTATATCAATTATTGATGATATACTGGTGAATCATGTCAGATCTTCAAAAGATGTTCATATTAAAAATGCAAAACCAATTACTCGTTCAATGACGAGAATTACGTTTAATCCCATAATGTAAGGATTTTTTCACAATTGATTTATATAATGGTGCGACAATGATTTCCTCAAAGATTTTTATAAAAAATATGTAACAACAATATTCGTTTAGTTTTAACAATTACGATATATAATGTTATGTCTCTAGGAAGGCTCTGTGTGAAGCCGAAACGTTTATATTATAATTTATATATTGATAATTATATTGATAGGTTAAATTTATATTAATATGTTAACAAAACACCTCATACTTAGTCGTTATTTGGTCGCTGATTTGTTAATTGTTTTGCATTGCAAACTTCGAGCGTTTATTTATATTCTTGTTTTGATATTATTTAATATATTTTATGTTCTGTTATTTACCATAAAATACATTATTAAAATTACAGATGTGGAACAACTTAGCCAGGAAGAATTGTGTAAAATCTGCTGGGATGCGCCGATTGAGTGTGTTATTTTAGAATGCGGTCATATGGCTTGTTGCATAAATTGTGGCAAACAAATGTCTGAATGTCCGATATGCAAACAATATGTTGTCCGCGTTGTACGATTTTTTAAAGCCTAAAAAAATGCAACGATTGGATATAATCGCGACTGATAATTTTGTGCACCTGCCAGTTTTTATAGATTGCGTAATTATACGACGTGTACATTATAAAACAAAATTTATGTATGATAAAGAATGAAATTGTAAAATGCCAAATTTTGGTGCTATGATTTGCATTTCGATAAACAATAAGAACTAGTCCTGCACAAAAAAGCAAATTTTATGCTGTCTTCACTTTCAAGTCTAATTATAAGTTGACTGGTCTTGTGACATGTTTTGTCATTTTAATTACAGTTCAGAACTCTTCCTGGATAGAGAATAGTATTTTAAAAAAAGAATAAATATCGTTATATATCACGTATTAGTTATATTAATTCAATTAAACTACATATATGTATGTATATATACATATATATGTGTGTGTGCGTATGTACATATGAATGTATATCGCGAGGAATATTGCTAGGGTGTAATACAAAGTTTTTATATCGTGGAGTTGTGTGTATATATATTTGTGCACATCTTATAACACTCCAATCTCCTGTGATGCTGGAAATTTTGTAAATTCTGTGTTGTACAGAATGTATGTTTTTTATGAAAATAAATAATATATTAATATAAATAATAATAATATATTATATAAATATATTATATAAATAATAACAATAGATTCTAAATACAAAATTTAAAATAATGTCTATGGAATTTTTTAAAGAATTTTAGTAGCAGTTTAAATTTAATTATATTTCTTTAACTCTTTATACTAATGATGATAATTAAAGTGTCAGTAATTGTGGTGTTTATATAGACGTAATAGTCTGTTCGGGCTGTTTGCACTTTTTGCACTCAGCACATGCATTTATTCTCTCTCTTCATGCCTGAATATATATTTATTTCATTTTAAAAGTGCAAACATTTTTGGGGATTTCAAGCAATGCGAACAGACTTATGAAGTGTTATGAGATTTGTTTGTATTGCTTGAAATTCCCAAAAATGTTTGTACTTAAAAAGAGATAAATATATATTCAGGCGTTGAAAGAAAAAACGAAGATGTTAAGTGCAAAAAGTGTAAGCAACGCGAACAGATCGATGAAGTACAGATTTTCAGCACCATCAGAACATTTCATCAATTCAGAGAATTAAAAGCGCGGGAAACAAAACGCATGCGCATCAATGTCAGTCTGCAAAAAGCCTTCTAACCAATTCCAAGCAAATTCTAAATTGTGTACAATATTTATCTTTTTTAAATCAATGTATTATAGTATTTTATAAACATTCAGAAACAGGCTGAATTGTCTCCGTCTGGAGACAGGAATTCAAAACGGGAAAAGATTATTTTGTATCAAAGGAAAGCTTTATATGATACAAGACTGATAATTATGGAATTAGAAACAAAAAATAAAATAATTGATAATTATAATATGTTCTTCTATGCGACCATGTGTCATGTTTGCAAACGATTTGGCGATGGCGTCTGTTTGAAGAAATGTGGTGGCTGTAGAATGATCGCCTATTGTAATCGACAGCATCAAAAGCAGCATTGGTCGCAGCATAAATCTTTGTGTAAAGTCATACAGGACGTACTGCGAGACTTCAAAATGGAAGATCACGGAACTTTAGAGGAGTGGGACGATCAGAAACTGAACTTGATCTTGCTTATATCATTCAAGCTGGAACGTCCTTTAGAAATATACGAAAAAGAAATGTTCCAGTTTCTAAGGGAATGTACAGTCTGCCATGAACAGGATGGTCAGTTGTTGGAGGATTGCCAGAGCTGTGCATCTGTCAGCTTCTGTAAAGATCACAAAAATAGTATTAAACACAAAGACACTTGCGTTTCTCTAGAACTATGTCTTCGTTCAAATTTATCATTTATAAATGGAGAAAACAATACTTTAGACATGCATTACTTGCAGTATGTTTTTGACACTGATACATTTCGGAATATGAATGACTTTATAAACGCTTATGGAAATATTCAGACTGAGTCGGAAATGTCATACAATATCTTAGCAGCTAGGCATTCACAATATCTCACACGTCCTTTGACATTGTTCCATACTATGCAAATATTAGATTATATACCACAACGCAAAGATCTAGTCATTCATGTTATAGCTGCAAGTTATATTGAAGAAACTACTTTGATGACATGGGAAATCCTGCTGCATTTAATAAAGGCTATAATATCATTGGTAATTATAATGATTGGACCAGAATTAAAATATAAATCCAATCTATTACACATTTGTGATAACTGTATGTTGCAAAAGAAGAGAATTTCATTAGAATTTCACGATGTGTTATATGAGGACTACTTATGCAACCCATTATTCATAAAACCAGATTTGGTTGTGGGATTTAATGCGGGTATTCACGAATATATCTCCAATGGAGATACATGGACACCGTCCATACAGATGCTAGCGAAACAAAATTATCCATTAATCTTAACATGTTATATGCAAAAAGAATTAGAGGAAGAGATAGACAGAATAAACATTATCCTGGATAGAAAAGTAAATTATCTCTATAGTGGAAAGAATCCATTTGCTAGTTTAAGACCATTCAGAGTCCTTGGGCCTGAGCAAGTGTTTTATCAGAATCATTATTTAATTGTCTACAGGAATCTTTGTTCGTAACTGATATGCATAATTAGAGGTAGAAACGTTTCCTTAAAAAAAAAATAACGCGTTACTGTTACAGTTACATTTTATTAAAAATGACTCGTTACCGTTACTAATTACTTATTTTAAAAAGTAACGCGTTACTTTCCAACTCTGTGCATAATATAAGCGACCAATTAAAAACTACATTGAAGAAAATGTCAAATGAAGGATTCATTGATGAATCCTTCATGAATTGAATCTCAACCACTGACATCCCTTATATGTAAAAATCTAATAAAAATTGGCCAATACTACTAAAAGGCAGTAATTAACTTATGTATTTTAAAAACACTGTTCAGTGTTCATAATATTCCAACAAGTAATTAATTACTGTTTTTCAGTAATAAATAATTATAATAGCTAATATTAGATATTTTATATATTTTGATATATATATTTATCAGTCTCTGTTATTTATAATTCAAAAATCCTAGAGACCATTTCCACTATTTACTATTACGAATCAGTTGCACTATATTAGTCATCAAGTTTTTAACGGATTATATAAATATAGCAGGATATAAGTGAAGAGTAGTATATATAGTATATGATATAGTATATGAATAGAAATATAAAATATAACACAACGGTTGCTATTTTTCATGAATTTTGTAATAAAGACAAGATTTTTGTCAATTGTTTGTAATAAATATATCAAGCGTTTTTTAAATGAAAATCATTTTTTTCTTTCTCGACATTTCTAATCATTACATCTGTGATATCACGCGTCTGACAGCTGTCTGCGACAGTTGATAACCAAACAATGGCAGAGATCGAATGGCCCTGGCAATACAGTTTCCCGCCGTTTTTTACGTGAGTATTATCGCGAGAAATGTGTATTCCAACGAAATTATTAATATTACTAATAGTGGCATACATGTGCTAAAGATTAACAAAATTCAATAGATGTTACTCGTAAAATCGTCGTTTGATAGGAGCTTGTATATCACAGGTTAGGAACGTAAATTATACACAAAAAGCAAATTTAAATCTGGCGATAATACAATATTTGAAAAATATTCGAATTTTTGCCACATGACTTCGCCTTATTCATTGCAGGCTTCAACCTCATGCAGATACTAGAGCTAAACAAATAGCAGCCTGGAAGAGCCTGGTGCTCGAATACTATCGTATCACAAAACAGGCGGTCGTAGATGTGCGCGAGATTCACACAAATCCTTTATTTAATAATGCTAGCATAAACAGTATCCTTATTCGTCACATCGAATGACAATTATTCTACCAATTTTGTCGTATGTTATACTTAATGTAATACTCATTCCTGTCATGTATTATTGTTTTCAGCGATTCATTTACTGATATTATTTAGATTTCACTTATTAAAAATTTCCTAGCAAACATCAACTATAATATAACTCGTTACAATTTCTTATTTAACAATATAATTAATATAACATAATAGTTGTATTGTTGAATAGAAAATTAACTGACAGTTATGTTTACTATTAAGTGATGTATTCAGGTGGATTATTACTATAGTTTCCTAATAGCTAATGTATATTAATAAAATAATTACTCTGTTATTAAAAGCTCCTTAACAGCACAATAACAGGAAAATTACCGTCCGAAGCTGTACTAGTAATATTGGAAGAATTAGGAAAATCAGGAAATGCGTCACCCCTAGATAAGACCAAGCAGAGGTGGTTGGTTTATTGGCACACTTTAGAGGAATGGGGTGATATAATATATAATTGGGCACAGGAGAATGGCTTCACTGGCTCTGTGTGCACATTCTTCGAATTGACACAAGGGGAGGACACAAGTGAACAAGGTAAATTGTATAATTTGTTTTTGCTCTATTTATCAGTATTAGAAATAATCGATATTAATAATCATATTGCTTATTTTAGAATTTCACGGTCTAGATACAGAAGTGTTAATCAGGTCACTGAAGACATTGGAAGCTGCAAGAAAGGCAGAGATTATCTCATTCGATGATAATCAAGGTGTTAAATTTTTCTAACGCTTGGAAAATTTTTGTCATTCGTCGAGTTATAGATATGTGTATAAATGGTATTTATAATTAATAAGTGATGTAAAAAACTATAACATTTCTCATAAATGCAAACATTTATTTAACACAATAATACACTTTTCTTTTTCTTTTCTTACAAAAAAAAGGCAAACCAAAATCGCTCGGATGCTAAATTAACATGAAGTACAAATGTGAGAAAGCTTGATGATATTGAATATGAAATTAATGTAGCCAGTTATATAGCTTTTAAGGCAATTATATACGGCACATAGATTTACTCGAAATTAGAAAGCACAAAAATTGTGATGAAAACTTCCTGTGCCAAAGTCAAGGTGTTAAAATCAGAACGAACAAATTATATAAACTTAAAATGTATCTACACTTCCCTTGTATAAATTAATACTTTTGCATTAAGTCAAACTTAAAAAGAGAAGGATCGTTCTATAAGCGTCTTAATTTAATTAAAAGTACTAATGGTGAATTCGATCACTTTATGTATTACACTTGATTAGTGCACATTAAAGGCTGCTTTATATAAAGCATCTAAATACAGTGGCATTAAATAATCAACTTTAACAATGAAATAATACATAAGTATATAAATAACGTGACATTATTAAGTATAATATTATTGGTGACATTCCACTGTTTTATAATATTCACATATGCTTTTATATTTAACTTAGCTAATTTCATGTACAGTAACCTTTAATGGGCACTAATCTAGTATAATGCAAATGAATGAATTCTACAAGTTCCTACTAAAAGGCACTGTAATCACATTATTCTTATGAATTACTTCGCTTCGGAATTACAGTCTTTGGAAACAAAAAACTAGAACATTTCATTTTGTTTCAAAGTTAATATATTGCGATGTATCTCTTATTCTCGAGTTTCAATGCAAAAAGAAAAGTACAAAAGCTAAACTGGAATTAAAAACTAATATATTTTATAAACATATATACAGCATACTTGCTTGACATTTTTTAATGAATGACAACGCGAAGTAATTAAAGATAAAACGACCATGGACATACTATTTTGTGGAATTTTCTTGAAAATTCGTCGCTTTATTTTTATTAAAGATTAGTTCGCGACTTTTTCAATCAAGCTTTTAGAAAGCAAATTTGATGTTTCATGGCGCATCGATTTCACTAGCGAAACCGAGAGAGAAAAACAGGAAGTGATGAGATACGATCGTAAATATGTTTCACTATAAATATGAACATGATCTAAATTGTTATTTACAAAACGATACAACTTCGCTGCGTTTAATTCTTTTTTTTTTCTCAGCTCTAGAGGCGTCGTTATTTTCCTCTTGAATAGCAAAATATGTGGTTCTGAAATAATTCATTCGATTAGAAATATTCAAAAGACACACAACGTGCAAAGAAATCCAACTAACATAAATATTATATTAATATTATAATTTCGTACTCAATAATATCATTGTTATGTATAACATGTGTTTATATTATATTGTTATATTATTGTTGAATTGAAAATTATAATATTGATGTAATACATTACTGTTTGTGTTCTGTGGGAAATGTTAAGATCAAACTGAGTATATACCGGGATCATGAATCATATAGTGCACCCATCCTTGACTTTGTTGAATCCCAATAGCTCTCCATTCTTGCTCGGACAGCAAATGAGTTCTTGGCACCAGCTTCACCATTTCTTTGGGTAAAACCACATGCCTATACAAAATTTAAAAAATAAAAAATAGAAAATAGAAATGACAAATACATGAAAAAAGCAAAAAATAAGAAATATGTATACAATAAGCTTTATTTGTAACTTTTCAAATTTTAATATATATACACCCTTTGACAAAAAAATGTATTAAATGCATAAATTGTTTTCTCGATAATAGTAATAGATACTTCGACGTGTTGAATTTTTTTTTATCACGAAATGCATATTAATTAAGAAGTGAAAAGATTTTTAAATTTTTATAGACATTTATAAATTTATATATAATAATAATTAATCCTCCATTTATAATGTTTTTTTTTACTGTTTTAAGCTTTCAAAAAATGTGTAAAAATAAGGATTATTTTTCAACATATTTATTACATTATCAAATGGTTTTTAACAATATATTAGGAAGAAAAATCTGAAAAATTTTTCTTTATTTCACAGAAATTTGAAAATGAAAAAAAATTTCTCATAAAAACCAACTCAAATTAATAGAGGGTTAATAATATTTAAAACCATTAAAAATTATGAAATTACTTTTTAATTATAAAATTAGATGAAATTTCCATTCAATTTTATATATCATTCGTAAAAATCAAATATAAATAACAATTCTCGCAAAATATAATTTATATTTTGCGATTTTATATAATATTATAATCAAACAATATTTGTCATCGAATTTTTATTTGATCCTCGCAATGTAGCTTGAACAGAAAAAAAATTTTGAAAGATGATTTTTAATGCGAGCACGCATAAAAAAATCATCTCGATTTTTCTATTATTACGTCTTTTTTTTTACGTACGTCATGTCTCTCGACATTTGTTTTTCTCCTTCCGAGAAATTATTCGCGTTAAAATCATCGCGAGTCATATCTCGTAGAGAAAAATGCGAATGCTACAAAGATTCGTACAAATCCAAGCTGAATAAGCTTCCCAATCCGCAATGAAACATCGACAAATCGGTCTTGAACGAGCAGTCCAGCCTTCCGAATCGACCATTTTAAACGCTTCGATTCCGAAGCCGGCAAGACGAATGGAAGAAAAAAAGAATCGAGTGACAAGAGAAAAAAACGCCGAGTTGAGCGTAGAAATTTCGCGCAGACATTCCACGTTCCACGCAGAATCGCGTAGAAATTGTATGAAAAGAAGACGCCATTACGTCGCACGATCAGGGGGCCTCATGTTTTTGGGCAAAAAGGGCCCCATGTGGAGGACTCGCAAAATGATTGCTTACCTGTACTCGAATTTATCATCGTAGTACTTGTCGGAATAATAAATGTTGTGCGGCATCGCGTCTTCAGATTCCGCGATGGCGGTAACAGCTCCGATTCAGAAACAATGGATTCGGTCGAATGACACGGTAAGCTCTCCGAGAAGCCTCCCTCGATCGCGTGCGTGCGTACGTACGCTGTCTAATTTGAAAGTTCCAACGGATGTGCCAACACTGCCAACCGAGCGAATCGAGCGAGCGGAATGGCCGTGACGAGTCAAGAGAGGATTTCGTTCACGAGCTTCTACTTCGTTTTATATTTTTATATTTCGCCTCGTCGCGAGAAACACTGACAAGTCGACAGAAATGAATCCGAGAGAAATATAAAAGAAATCCAAAACGAGAATAAATCCAACCGGCGTTCTTCCTTCTTTAGTCTTTTATTCACCGCCGTTGACTCGCGTAGTCTGGAATCAGCTGCGCCGGTAGATGACGCGCGTCTGAAACGTTCGTGACGTTCTTCCGGTTCTTCCTCGGCGGGAGGGGAGGAAAGTGAGGTTAGGCACCACAGCGATTTATTTCAATTTATTTATTTATCTTTTTCCCTTCCCTTCGTGATGGAGAAATACTCGCGAGACCGCAGTGGATATAAATCAAGGAAAGAGCGTGACGACTACAGAGGTGAAGATCGAGCGTCGCGAAGAATCCGCGATCGCACGGAGCACCGATCCGGAGAATCGAAATCCAAACACGATCACTCCAGAAGGAGATCCAGCGAGAAGCATAAAAAATCGAGGGACGATGAGTCTCGTTCGCGTCGCGAATCGCGGAAGTCCTCCAAGCGTAAGAATCGAAAGAGGTGGGTCTTTTCAATTCAAATTTTAAAGACCGTAGATGCTTTCTATTTGCTGACACAAACAGCCGTTCTATCCTTTTTAGCAGTCAATGAATAACAAAAAAAGAATAACACTTGTATCGATTGTGTCTCTTAAACGGAAAGCAGCCAAAATGCTTTCTAATTGATGCCAAGAAGACAATGTTGTTGTCTTTAGGTCTGTTTGCGTTGCTTACACTTTTTGCACTTAGCATCTTTGTTTTCTCTCTTTTCAACGCTCAAATATATATCTATCTCATTTTAAGTTCAAAAATTTTTGGAGATTTCAAACAATGTGAACAGACCTTTTGTTATTCATGAAAGATGGAAGGATGTTTGTATCATTAAAGGGAAAATATGATTCAGAAAACACAGGCTGTGTTTCGAAATTTATAATTTACGCATACTATAGATTCTCAGTACTGACAGTAAATTTTGGAACACAGTCACAACATTGGTGCAAGTAATTGTTGCCTGTAATTGAAGTAGACCTTTAGATCCATGCTAAATTTAGAAGAATCAATAGCAGCAAATATTTCACTCAACTGAACATACATCTTTTGAAATTATATATATGGAAATTCTATTTGGTATATATTTTTAATTTAGGGAATCATCTTCACCGTCAACATCTTCAGATTCGAGCAAATCCAGCGATGGCTCATCTACAGATTCATCCTCAGACTCCACAAAGTTGCTGGAGAAACTTCAGAAGCAACGGCAGAAGCAAGTAGAGGACCGTAAGCGACAGAAGGAATTGATGAAGGCAACGGAGACGCCAGAAGAGAAACGTCTGCGTCGCCTGAAGAAGAAGGAAGCCAAGGAACGTAGACGTAAGGAAAGAATGGGTTGGGACAACGATTACTTACATTATACAAATACAGATAATCCATTTGGTGATGGCAATATCCTGTCTACTTTTGTATGGTCGAAAAAGTTGGGGAAGGAGGGCCTACTTGGTGTAGGCAGAGAAGAATTGGAGATTCGTAACAGACATAAACAGGAGGAGAATAAGAGAGAGCTAGAGAAGGTGAAGAAGAGGAGGCAAGAGAGAGAACTAGAACGACAGCAGAGAGAAGAAGAGATGACGATGTTGCAGAGAGGCAAGGAGGCCGCGCAATTAGAACAATGGGCTCGGCAGGAAGATCAGTTCCATCTTGAGCAAGCTAGATTGAGATCTCGCATTAGGATTCAGGATGGCCGTGCGAAACCCATCGATCTTCTCGCAAAATACATAAGTGCGGAGGAAGAGGTTGATGCAGTGGAGATGCATGAGCCATATACATACTTAAGAGGTTTGCATGTGAAAGACTTGGAGGATCTTATAGAGGACATAAAGGTGTATAAAGAACTGGAAAGAGGAAAAAATTTAGATTATTGGAATGATATAACGGTGATCGTGGAAGACGAGTTGCACAAACTCAGGAAATTGGAACGAACAGAATACGAAGTTGGTAAGAAAAATAATTCTTTTTTTTTCAACACAGATAAGTGAAGGAAGCTATATTTGATAAGGTGATTTTTGATGCTTAAATTTTCGTATAAATTTTACAATTTAAACTCAAATTGTAAAATTTATACAAAAGTATTATTAAGTACCAAGACTCATTTTAACATAATATTAATCTTTACTCATTTGTACTGAATATTTCTCAATTGATTTTTACTTAATATTTTTTTTCTTGCCTGTTGTGATTTTTGCTTACATCATACTGCATCTTTTTTTTAGCTGTTGGTAGAAGAGAAGGCATTCATGAGTCGGTCGCTAAAGATGTCACAGCTATTTTTAAAGGTAAAACTGCAACGCAATTGGAAGCTTTACAATTGCAGATTCAAGCGAAAATTACAGGGAAGCCAGAAGGTGTTGATATTGGATATTGGGAAAGCCTTTTGTCTCAATTAAAAGGTAAAATATGATATAATTTAAAAACGTGTTTGAAAATTACAAATAATAATAATAATAAATAAGGAGCATACAGCCACATACACAAGATATTTTTTGCCAAAGTCATATATTTAACATTAAAAATGTAAACGTTTCGGTATTCTTTTATTGTACTGATGATGGCCAAGACTTGACCGAAACATTTATATTCTTAATTTTAAATATATGACTTTGACAAAAAATATCTTGCGTATGTGGCTGTATGCTTCTTCTTATTTACGTTTTATATTATTGAGCCATCTCTAATAACTATTGTTAAATTTTACAAATAATAATACATGTGATTCATACTAAGTATTAAATATGTAGCTCACATGGCGAGAGCGCGGCTTAGAGACCGACATCAGGAGAACTTGCGTAAAAAATTGGAGGTTCTTATTGCCGAGCAAGGTGTAGCCAGAACGGAGAATGAGTCCGAAGGCTCGCAAGCACAGGAGAATGAATCTATTGTAAGGCAAGATGAACCTTCTTCCAGTACAGCTGTTGAAAAAGATGAAAATAGTCATTCTGAGTAAGTATTCTCTCCCTTATGCCGATTCAGGAAGTCTTTATCTTTTCTTTGCAGGAATAAGATATATATAATCATGTCCTGTTTCAGTGATGATCAAGAAGAGACAAGTGCCGCTGACGATCTGTTGTCTGAATCCTTCCGCGAGTACGAAACTGGTGGCTACTCGCCAACTTATATACCTTACTCGCAGCTCGAGCCGGGCACACTCGTCACGCAGGAAGACGAGGATAATCAGCGATTAGAGTATGCAAGGCAGCAAGTCCTCAACACTGGCAGAAAAATTCAGAACGTACTGACGATCGAGGAACAGGCTATGCACCGGGAGGCGCGCAAGGGTATGGGCTCGGACGAGGCGCAGTTCAGTGTCGAATCGTCGTTGGAAGCGCAGATCTATTTGTGGTCCGACAAGTATCGACCGCGTAAACCGCGCTACTTCAACCGCGTGCACACAGGTTTCGAATGGAACAAGTACAATCAGACACATTACGACATGGACAATCCGCCGCCAAAGATCGTACAAGGATATAAATTCAACATTTTTTATCCGGACCTCATCGATAAAAATACCACGCCGGAGTACTTTCTTGTAAGATATTTGAATCTTTTTCGGACACAACTATTGTGAGGTCTGTTTTTTTTTTCGAATAAAGTTTTAAATTATAGTATATATTGATACAGTAAGTTGAAATGAAACAAATTATATTGGTTTACTTATTGCACCACAATGTATACTAGTTCAGAATTTTCTTCAAAAAGGAATAGACTTGTAGTATTTAGCCTACAACATTTAATGATGCATTTTTTCCTGTTTAGAATGCTTGCATTTTAACAAATTTTTATGGGCTTTCTACAATAAGCCATTAGGCATAAATCAGAAGTTAGAAGCTGGAAATTGTTCAATCATAGTTAATTTCCAGCTTTTAACTTTTGATTTGTGATTAATGGCTTAGAATGGACAATTGAAAATTCTGCGTTTTGTGTAATCCAATTTTAGTAATTTATTAAAAGGCAAGCAGTTCATAACAGGAAAAAATGTATCGTGTGCCCACAGACTTTAGATTAGCATTGATGATTTATAAATTTTTTAAGTAAATTATTTAATTTTGATTTTAATTTTCAGACACCCTGCACTGACAATAAAGATTTCGCCATCCTGCGATTTCACGCGGGCCCGCCTTACGAGGACATTGCATTCAAAATTGTCAATCGAGAATGGGAATACTCATATAAGCGTGGATTTAGATGTCAGTTCCATAACAACATCTTCCAACTATGGTTTCACTTTAAAAGATATAGATACCGTCGTTAACATATGTATATATCATCATATAACAATTTTATAGCTTGTACAGACTTGTGTATATATATATATATATTATATATATATATATATATATATATATATATCTATATTACATCGTTCTATTTGTACCATATTGCGCGAATAATTTTTTAAATATCATATTTATATAAAAAAGCGAATAAAAAGAGATCTATGATACGCAGTGGCTGTATTACGATAAAATGTGCGGTTTTCGCAATTCATAATCACGCATGCTTTTATCGCTTGCTCGTTCGCTTTCGAACGACTTCCGTGTAATGACGAAAACACGCAGCACACACCGGGCACGGTATAGTCAGTGTTTTAAACGGCGGTCGTTGGATCGATTTTTCCTCTGCCACCTGTATACTGTCACACAGTCGACCGCACACTCATACATATAGAAAGGTAAAAGCTATACGGAATTAATGGCAAGGTGAAGCCGAGCTCGCAGTACGCCGCGCAATTCGGTAGCAAAGGGCTGCCGCGTCGTCGGGAACTTCGCTTCCGCCTGTGCTCACGCACAATTAAAAATAGATGTAAAATAAATGGATTGCATATCGACGATCACGGCTGTTATTTGCGCATTCGTGTTATTTGCATGTGCGATTTCTAAAACAAAGGAAATTTCCGCATTTTAATTTATTACGAGTACAGTTGGTGTAACGCAATTACCTTCGGCGTTGTCATTCATTTAATATTCTAATTAATCGGGTTTCTCTAACATTCGTCCGAATTGTAGCACAGGCATTGAGACATACCACCTGTTCATCGGACGGGGAAAAACACTACACGTTGTGTGACGTCAATCGCATAACTTAAGTATACGTTCGAAGAAAAGCGATGACCGTTTGTATAGAAAGTATAAAGTGAAATTTAGTAGGCATCGAGAAACGTTCCCTTTCTAGCACGAAAGTTCTTCGAGATGTCACTGATAAGACAGATTACAGAATGATCGAAGTTTCACTTCTAAACGATGAAATTTAAGTAACGAACTTTAACCCTTTAATTGTTTTCGTGTCTTATATCGATATATAAAAACATTGAGGGTTGAACTCGTGGAAGATTTATTGTCGGCAGAAAATACGATTATGCTCGCTCCGCGACGCGAGCAATTCACGAAGGACTTTTATACCCGTGATTTGTGTAGATCACTAATATCGATAAAATCGTCATGAAGTGGAAGAGAGAGCCTTGTGAATTTTTATCGCAGAAAACATTTCTCATAATAAAGGATGACTTGGATATTTCAAAAGGTAATGACCATCGTATTTCGTTGCCAGCGACATTTTTTTCTAATTCTTTCTTCAAATGGAACAATGATTGCATCGATCCAGAAGCAAATCATCCCAGAAGAGATGATTTCTTTTGTGACTGATTCTTTTAAAAATATATGGTAGTGATGTATTAACTCATTGAAAACTAATGTCTTATGTTTTAAATAAAATCTTATCATGTGAATTAAATAATAATAATAATAATAAATAGTCTTCTAGTAATTTTCAATAATTTTTTCAATATTCTTAGCAATTAGATATCAATTTAGTCAGTCGTAATTAATTAACAACAATTAAAAGTAACACAATTATGTTACAATTTCATACTAAACATGGCAAATATAATATAATATAAAGGATGTTACATAAAAGTTACATTGTTGTGTTCGAAATTATAACATTGATGTTACTTCTAATTGGTGTTGACTGAGAATTAACTATCTGTCTCTGACAATCACAGTATTAATCTGAGATATTTAAAAAAACAAAAAATGCGTATTAAAATCTCTACTATAGTTTTCAATAAGATAAAACCGATCTACATTTCTGTGTCGATGCTTCCTATCAACAACAGATCATCTTCGTCTAAATAGATCCGACTAAGACGACAAATGGCAAGAAGGCAGCGGCGAAAAATGCAGCGCGTATCGGCACCTGGCCGCCAAAAATGAAGCGCGTAAAGGTTTTCTGCGAGAAGGAGCCGGAGAGGCCAAAAACGGCGAATCTTACAAGGCCAAGTGTACTGGACCCCGCGCTTGTGAATAAGCTTGACATGTCGTTGCTCAGTAAGGAATTGCTCTGCGACTCGATGACGCGTTTTCATCAGAATGGCAAACCAGTCAGTGGGGGTACGACATCATCATCATCATCGTCGTCGCTATCATTGCTGTTACCGTCGCCGCCGTCGGTATCACGACGACGCCAAAGCGCCGTCGTCAATATCGCGACGACTACCACCTGGTCGTCTCATGACGCTCCAGTGCGTCGTCAGCGACGGAGCTTCGAACAGATTTACGAGCCGCGGGTCGCAGCGGGTCTAATGGAGGAAATTGACAGATCTCGATCGCTTGCAGTTATCGCGACGCAGGAATCTGTGTCCAAACGAAACTCCGACATCAGAAGGCTCGACGATAATAATAACAAGTCAGTGATGATTAGATCGTAAATTAATTGAGCTAATAATATCTTATAAATTATTAAAAAATATCAAAAATATCATTTATATTTACAAGAGAAGGGCCAAGTAGTACACGCGAATTTTGTCTAACTTTAAATATATTTAAATATTTATCCCTCACTAATCCATTATAGGCAAGTGACTCAATATTAAGTATTTACGATAAATTTGCGTCGATATTATTCGTATAATTACAGGCGTTAAAATATTCGTTAAAATCATTTAATTATAAAATAATTTCTATTGTACATATATCTAATTATTATATAATATAAAAAAAAGACGAAAAAACTATCGATTCAAATTTCTTGTAAATATTTAAATTTTGCGTTATATTACTTTCTTATGAATTAAGACACTAAGACATATTTAAAGTTAAGCAAGTATGTATAGATACTACTTGTAGCCTTCCATTGTTAGTTATCAGAAGATTATTAAAATTTGAAAGTCTTGCACATTTTATCTTTGAAAAATATAATTACACCTCATCATGATTACTTATTCTGTTCGCTTTTAAACAATCATGTTTTAAATTCTATTCATGCGATTAGAAACAGTCCTCCTAAAGTGCTATCAATGGTGAAGAAGAAGAACTCGCGGGCCGGTCTATCAAATGATCTGGAAATATTCACTTCCACCTCAAAGACAACAAAAAGTGCGCCAGAGCCTTGCAAGACTTGCGGGCGTCCAGATCAGCCGGAGAGATTTCACAGTCATCCTAAGGGCAGTCAGTCCAAAATCAAGGATATTCCATCGCCGATGATAAAATCGAAGCCTACGGTGTTGTCGGTACCAAAATCCATTCAGAAGCCGGTGGCGTTGAATTTTCGTAGCGACCGAAACAGGAATAAACTGGATGAGACCGAGAACCCGGTCATTCCTCAGAATCATTCTTCTCAGGTCTCGGATCAGCAAAGCAGATCGTTGTCCGCGCTGATGAAACGAGGTCCCAGGAGTGTCACGTGCTACGTATGTGGTCGAGAATTCGGCACTGCCAGCTTTCCTATACACGAGCCTAAGTGCATGGAGGTAAAGGATGACTTCGACATTATCGCAATATCCTAAAACACAATAATATAATTACTATTAATATAGTACGTGATCCCCCAGTAAATATCCTTAATGCTACAATATTCGATTCAACAACGTGATTGTTACATACAACATGTTATATAATATTTATATTATTGAGGAAATTACATATTGATATCTTATTGTTAGTTGGTGTATGTGTTTACTAGGCTCTACTTTTTACTTCGAATCACTTTTCGTCGTGATAAAAGTCTTAAAATAGATAAAGCCTAAAATTAGGGCAGCACACGACTGACATTTTGAAGAGGCCGTAGAGTCGCCGATAAATTTCTCTTCCCATTTCATCGCGGAAGTAACAGAAGGTTCATAACATAATAGCTCTGCAATGATAGCGCGCATGTAATAAGTCAAGGCCCTTTCGCAAGATCGATGATGGTATAACGTTGCGTTGCTTGTACTATTAAACTCGGTATCAGATGCATTCGTTTGCGTGTAACCGATGTGTCATAGTTGAACAGAACTATAACGCAACAATCGGTTGCGGTAATTTGTACGCTCTTAGACGGGGTGTCTTCGACCGACCGACCGCATTTTCCCGTAACGATGGATTATTTAATGAATACTCTATATCCTACATTTGCGCACACAAGTTTAGCGAACGTGATGTTATGCGATTCTTATCTCGCTTTCACATCGCGATCTTTGCGATCGATACGTAAAATTCACATTTATGCACGCAATCACTCTTAGTTATATGAATGGTATATACATACTTTGAACCAAGGGACATTGGAACAAACGTTATACACCGCAGCAGTGCTAATGTGCTGCAATATAAAATCGATATAATAGTTGCATGTTGCACGAAAAAAATGATTACTGAAATATCTACAAATTGATCTAGATATAGATCTAAAAAAATATTTTTATTGGACAATCAAAAGAATTATGCAAAAAAATTCAAACATAATGAAATAATGCATAAAAATTGTATATTCCAGCAATCAGCTTGCGAGTGTTCTGTATAATTATTTTGGTTATTAGTTTGTTTATATACGTACTTGATGTAATATAAGATTCATTAAACATTAGTAACTATTAGCTTTGGCTCGTAGTTCTTTCTTTATTTTAATTTTGAGTAATATAATTATTTCAAATGTGTAGCTAAATTTATAGATATTTCAGCAAAATCGTTTTTTGCATGTATATATTATAGAAAGTTGCATATAAATTGTCGGAAGAGTCTTATTAAAAAAAGAATTTCATTTCTTCAAAATTTTTTAAATAATAATAAAATTGACTGATCTGTTTATTCGTTAAAAAAATTATCATTGTTTTTTTACTTTAGTTCCATAAATTATTATATACTAGTATATCATACGTATATATTTATTTAATAATTTTCTACTGTATTTATTCAAGCGAACATCTTTATTACAGAAATGGGAGCGCGAGAATAATTTGCTGGCTCCATCTCAGAGACGGCCCAGACCACAAAAACCTGCGGTTGGTATCGAGCACAATGATTGGAACGCAGCTGCATGGGAGCAGAGTCAGGTAGATCCTTCGTTATATTTTAATTAACGATGCAACGTTAACGAAATATACGACGGAGTAGTTATTCTTACGAGATGCGTCGTTTCCGTCTGAGAGGATATTGTTCGCGCTTCGTTAATTTTATCGGACGATGATGCAGTTCTTATTCATCGATGATGTAAGAATCAATTATAGGATGCACATACATAGCTCTAGGAGCGCCCGGAAAATTAGAAGCAAAGGAATTTGCTTGTATAAAATTGAACACTTTTTTAAAATTGAGCCTTAGAAATTAAAGAAAATTAATAAATTTCAATTTAAATCTTGAAAGATTCATCATGGCTTTATTATTAGAATCGAATTACCAGACATAATAATTTAATAATATGTGTCGCGTGCATTATGAAGATTTCGTGCTGTTCACGAGTGCGTGATTCTAACATCGAATATTAAAGATTGCTCTTTAACATCTCATATGCATACGACTCGCACGAGCGCATAAGGTCTTTGACTATTATCATTTACGTAAAAAATTAGAAAAAATTGTTCGTCATATACCGAATGATAAATTAGTGATTTTAATGCTTTGTAATTACCAGTGATTTCAACTGCCAACATTTGCAAACGTCGATTCGAAGATAAAAAAAAATGTTTTCTTTAATGAATAATTTTTTCAGATCATTTCGAATTTTATTAATTATTTCATGTCTTGATCAATGCATTAATTTCTTATTAATCTTCTTTATAGAACACATGATGACACTTTCGTGTACAATTAAATGCCAGTAGAGATATACATACTTTTTTTCTGTATAATTCAATAAAATATGCAAGAACTTGCATTTTTGTAGGAGCAATTAATTCCGTGTGCGAAGTGTGGGAGGACGTTTTTGCCTGAACGATTGCCAGTTCATGAGAGAAGTTGCAAAGCCACGCCTAAGGTATTAAATGTATTCAGCGATTTTTCCATTCTACTTCCCGAAAATATCATCTATTCTTCTAGAATAACGAACGACTGGCCACTCCAGTGAATGGGCGTAATGCACCGCCTACCGTTCCCTGTAGTATTTGTGGACGAAGATTCGGTACTAGAAGCATAAAGATTCATGAGCCTCAATGCAATAGACGATGGCAAGCCCAGAATGATGTCAGCCAACAGGAAGATCCAGCCCTTTACAGGCAAAAATCAGTCAACAGTGGACAGGGAAGTTCACAGTCAATGTATCCGGTAAGCTAAAAAATGGAAAACGTACACGCTTTTATCTTTGAATCAACTCGTATCGCTATACATCTTTCGTGCGAATAAATGTTTTCCCTTTGCATTGAGCTTTTTTAATATTCTCTGACATTTAGAATAAATTATTTCTAAATTTCTATATAAACGTTTTTTTGTTTTGAAATAAAAACTGTCTTGAATTGTGTCAAGTATGAGATAAAATAGTTTATTATAATTAATATAAACTATTTTAGAATAAAAAAAAACAATTAAATGGAATGTTCAGCAATAAGAAAAATAAGGAGACACGTTTAAACTGCTTGATTTTAGAATTTGTCGCAAAAGAAAACGGTTACATGTTATATCTGTGGTCGAGATTTCGGATCGTCTAGTATCGCTATTCATGAGCCCCAGTGCTTAAAGAAGTGGCATGCCGAGAATGATAAGCTATCGCCGGCTCGAAGAAGAAAGGAGCCGCAAAAACCTGAAATTATATACATACGTAAGTCAATGTTCTCATTTACATAATACTTGCACTATAATGCCTAGCTCTGTATTCGCTTTAAGCATTCGTAATTTCTATCACTCTATCTTTCTTTCGCGTGTATAAATGAGCGATAAAAATAGTGCTTACAATGCGTGAGCGCCCAAAGCAAACGCAAGAAATGTTACATAGAAATATAATGACAAAAAGATTATTGAAAGGTATTTACAATAACTTAAAAAAAAGTTTAATATCTTGAAGTTATGTTAAAGTTATGATTGCAATTTCTATTTTTTAACACTTCGTCAGCAAATTTGAACTTTAAAGGACTTTAAAGTTCATATTTTGATTGTGAATCATGATAGATAAATTTAAATTTGTGAAAGATGAGTAAAATGCAATCCAAGTTTTATAATAAAAATTAATTGTTAAAACTTTCACAAGTATGCAAGATTTTTTTTTAGATTTTTATACAGTCTGAAATAAAAATCTATATTGATAAATATATTGATAAATTTTATTCCCTTTCTCCGTACTTTCTCTTTGTCTGACACAAAGGTATAATCTCATAAAATAATGCATAACGATCAGAATAGATTTTTTCGAAGCTCGTGGTTATCCTTTCGCGCATATTTGTCACTCACCTTGAAGTTCATTCTGAATTCGTTGTCACGGTCAAGAGTACTATGAAGTGAATTAATCAGGTTAAAACGATTACATGTGTATATATGAAACATGAAGTAATGT
Source organism: Acromyrmex echinatior (assembly GCF_000204515.1). The sequence goes on along the minus strand of NW_011627527.1, from coordinate 997,614 downwards.
TCGTCATGTTCCCGCTATGGAATGGAAGTGGGTGTAGTCCTGATTAATTATACATGCGTCGCAAATGTATTCTTGATCGGGAGTTTCGCTTACGAATCGATAATCGCTTGACAAAAATTTTTTGTCACCCACATCTCTTGATTTTCCTGTAGGAATAAAAAAATATTATTTAAAAGTAAAAATTTAAATCTAAACGATGCCACATACTCGTATATATTATCAGCAATTTGCATTTATAAAATTTTATAACTAAAATGTCCATTTTTATTTATGTAGATTAATTTTCATTTAGGTTTAATTTTTATCTTTTTCTAATTCTTAAAACTAAACAAGAGTAAAAAGTAAATTAAATCGAGATTAAAGTTAATCTACATTGATAAAAATGAATATAAGACACCAGTTAGAAATAACATCCCAGTAAATACTAACTATAATAACATTAATATAACTATTAATTCTAATTCCCACTCGACAAAGCAATTGTTATATTACAGTTATATTGTTGAGAAGAAAATTACAATTATGTTAATGTTAGACTGCGTTCTAATATTCGCTGCCAGTACTAAAAATCTATAGCACACATTATGAGCATTATAGATTTTTCAGCACTGACAGTAAATATCGGAATATAGCCTTGCATGTTGTATTTGCTAAAATAATCAAGTTATAATTTCGCAATCACCAATGTTACATAACTTTATGTAACATTATGTGTTTATTACATTAATATTGTTGAATTCAAAATTATAATATCGATATTGTTATTTTTAGTTTGTATGGGAGGGATTTATTTCGACAATCAAACAGTAGTATGATTATCGATGGAGGCAACAGACAAATCTATTTAGGAATCGAATATCTTCTTAAAGCTTCGCCTACAATTTTCAAGGTACAATACAATCAGCAATGACGACTTCACTGTTCGCAGAGGATCCCAGCACCGGAAATATGATGGTTGACCAGGCAGCAACAGTCGAGGCCAACTGGATGACACATCTGAGCCAATTGGTACCCTGCAAGCATTGCGGAAGAACTTTTAATCCCGATCGTGTGAACATTCATGAGAAAAGCTGCAAAGGGAGTCGTTAAGAATCTACCAGCTCTCTCTCACCTTAATGTTAGAATATATTATATTAATCAAGTATCGCTTATATTTTTTAGAAGTGATCTGTGTTTTTACATGGATATTATAAATAATATCGACTTCTGTAACATAGCGTTCATGTGGAGATTTTTAAGTTTTTTTACTTAAAACTTAAAACTGCTTAAAACTTTACTTTTAAAACTTGCTTTTATTTAGGTTTTCATTAATTATGAATGATATTATTGATAATATAATTCGATTTTTTGTTTCGAGGAAGCACTTAATATTGGATTATAAAAGCGATAATAAAATCAAAAATTATGGCACCTATCGTGCACTTTGCATAAACGCATGAATGTTGTTAGATGTTACGAATCAGTGCATAATTATAACACAATTTAAGTTTAATTAATTATGCAAATTAATTAATAATTTATTGTATATACGTGTTGTCATTATTTCGGTTCGCGGATCATCTCGTCAATATTGATCCTAGATGTGTTCTTTGTAGTTGCGTTGTGTTCTACATTTTATACCTAAAACGAAATATAATTAGACAATCTAGAGAGAAAAAGCAAAGATGAAAAGTACAAAGAATTCAGCTACAAGGAATAAACATTTGAACAAAAAACTCAACGTCTTGAACGATAATTCATAATAATGTCTTTGTAATTGATTCGAATGAGTTTTATAAAATAAAGTCCATTTAAAGGAGGAACTTACAAAATGTCTTATTATAACTATCTGATGTCTTATTATATCTATCTTGCTTTTTTCAGTCCATTCAGTCTCATGTGCTAAAAAGTGTTGCAAATTGAAACTACGTTTACATGGCAGCCTTAATTGGGTTTAAAATCTATTCTACAATTGCGTAAGCGTAGTTGTAAATAGTTGTAATTGTGGTAAATATTTGTATAAACGTTTTCCGCTGCTGATGAAAGAACATTTTGGCAAGTCTATGCAAACGTCATTTGAATCGCGTTCCAAAATTCCATTTTAATTTCGTGCAGGCAAACTAAGGTAGGGAAAAATCTGAAAGTATAGAGCCAGTTTCACCAATGCCAACCAGTTAAGCTTATCCGATTAATTTCATCATCAAAATAGCCAACAGCAAGACTTAAAATATCTATCTTTCTCTTATTCTTGTTAATAATAGTAAAAAAAAAGTGTTGTGTGGAGATAATAAATAAAACATTGAAATATAAATATATTTAACTATTTTTTACAAATATATACTTTCGAAATTAGAGATAATGAGTTTTCAGTTTAGCAGTTGGCAATACTCAAAGTTAATCGGCGGATAAAGTAACTGACATTGGTGAAACTGGTCCATAATCAGGAGGTCGATTCTATTGTACAATACAATATTGTATATCTTGAAATGAGATGAAAATTACAAAAGTGAGCGAATTTACTAGAATACTAATATTGTAATTTCATTGGTAACAACATCTAGTAAATTTGAAGATACAAAATCGACTCTCAGATACAATTTCATACAACATGGGCTGTATTCCAAAATTCACAGCGTTAAAAATATATAGTACACATGACATAAACTGTAGATTTTCTGCGCTGGCAGTGAATTTTGGAACACAACCAAAGCTTCGCTGAAAAAAGGTGCATTCACATGCAAGTGTAAAGTAGCGGAATCGGCAATCAACCAACGAAGTGATTTTTACAGAGTGGCGTAAAAAATATTTTTTTATAAATATTACTATCCATATCGCCCAGCTGATTGGTTGTTGCTTCCGCTGTTTGACTTTTGACACTTGCATATGAATGCACCTGAAGATTTCCCACTCCATCAATTTGTGCGAAAATGCATAGCGAGCGAAGCTTTGCAAAATTCGACAATAGCTGCGTTGAGCAGAGAAAGCAGCTTTGCAACTCTTGTAAAATTCTTTCTTTAATTTTTTTACAACATAAACGATTGATTCTTGCTTTTGAAAACACTCATGTTGAGTGCCAAAAAGTACAAGCAATGCAAACAGACCTTTTATAAATACAATATCAACCTATTAGCGTTTTCGGCCCGATCGAGTTTGCATTAACCTGGATTGAAATAATGATGTTTCGTACTCTCCTATTGGTAGAGCGTATAACGTCAACCAATAGCGAGGCATTTTCTAATCCAAGTTGGTGCAAACCTGGTCGGGCCGAAAACGCTACATGAATACCGGCCAGAATCTAAAGTGACGTGCGCGCGCAACTTCACGCGTATTGGACGCGCGTTACTGCCGGTGCGCAGAAGCGCGCGCCGCCGCAACGTGGCGCTCCCTTCACGTAAGAGGCGACATTCGGACAGGCGGCAGATAGCTTGTTCTTTCCGAGGGAGTCCGCCATAGTTGGTGCACGTATAATTTGGACCAGGCCTTCGACAATCGGACAACATCCACGATGGTACGTAACCGTGTTGCAACGCTTTTGCAGCGATCTTTGGCCACGCATCACCGCGCTCGAGCTATCGTCAATATTTTTCGCGGAATATCCTTTACGGCCGAGCACGCCGAGGCTTCGTTTCATGGTATCCTCCCCTCCTGCCCCGCGTACAACGCATTCGCGATCGCTCTTTCTGCAACAATGCTATTACTCCGGATTGCGCAACTCTATCCGCGCGATATCCGTTTTGAGTTTCGGATCCGGGATGGCCCGGATCCGGATCATTGACCACGAGATATCATCAAGGGTACACGAACTCGAGAAATTTCACCGTCGCGGCATCCCCACGAGCGGAAATATATCTCGCAATGTGTCATGGTGCACCTCGCGTGGCTGCCGATACGCAACGTGCTCGGGGGGGGAAGGGCCAACGCTTCTCAGCTCATTTTCGAGGTCCTTTGTCGGTTCGATCTCGACGCGACGCTCCCGGGATTGAGAATCTGCGCATAAAAAAATACATCGGCTGTTGAGAATGTCTGGAAAATCGTCGTGGGATGTCTCGAACGGAAGAAATATGTTGCGCTCGCAACGTGGTAGGTCTCGCGTGCTTCTCAACGCGTGAGGCGTGTGTTAAAGTGTTCTTGAAGCAGTTGCTCCTTCGGGACTCTTCTCGGGAATAATGAATTTGGCAATACAGATTGAAACAAAGGATGTAGAAGAATGCTATTGAATGTTATGATGAGATCCCTTTATCCTGGATCTACAATAGATTTTTAAGCCTTAAGCCACAAGGAATAGATGGATCACAATCAATTATTCTTCTTACATTTGACTGTACTCAATTTCTTATGGCTTAAAACACCTATTGTAGAACTTATGATTCCATATAATATAGTAATACAAGTATATTAAAAAATTGTACACTACATAAATACAATTGTATTTATATTAGGACAGTGGGATGAATTTCTTTTCAGTATTAATTTGAGACAGTTCTGGGCGTTAGACATTCTGGGCATTAATTTTAGACATTTTCCTGGATGTACAAGGAGCATGTTTCAATATATTCATTATTAATATCTATTAAAAAAAAAAGTTTCATCCTTACAAAGATCAATGATTAAACATTTTATATATATTGTAGGAAAAATAATTTTTAAAATATATATATATTGTAGGAAAAATAATTTTTAAAATTAAATTGCGAATGACTCATTTTTCCCTATGTTGCAATATGTTGCAATAGTCATGTTTGAAATTATTTATGTAATGAACTGCTCTATATTTCAGACAAATTATTGATTATATTATACATTTATATATATACACGCAGATAAATTTGAATCAGAGATTAATTTTAATCAGTTTCTAATATATATTATAGTAGAAATAACTTGTGGACTTATACAATTAATGTGTACTTAAATTAAAAATATGCTGTTGCAGGTGAACTTCACGGTAGACGAGATCCGTACCATGATGGACAAGAAGAAAAACATCAGAAACATGTCTGTCATAGCGCACGTCGATCATGGAAAGTCAACTCTGACTGACTCCCTTGTATCTAAGGCCGGTATTATCGCTGGTGCCAAGGCTGGTGAGACCCGATTTACGGATACGCGTAAGGATGAACAGGAGCGTTGTATCACCATTAAATCCACGTAAGTTTCACGTCTCGTGCCTTGCGCCTGAATCTTGCACTATCCATTATTATGTCCACTCAATTAATATTGCTTACTGCTCTCCTTCTAGCGCTATTTCCATGTTCTTCGAACTCGATGAGAAAGATTTAGTCTTTATTAAAAATCCAGATCAACGTGACAAAGATGAGAAGGGCTTTTTAATTAATTTGATTGATTCACCCGGACACGTAGATTTTTCGAGCGAGGTCACAGCTGCCCTTCGAGTCACTGATGGAGCCCTTGTTGTTGTTGATTGTGTATCCGGTATGTGTTTTATGATTTTCTTCTATTCATATATCGGTTTTTTCGCCATTATCGAACAGATTGATCTTCCAGCACACAAGTGTTACTCTATAGTATGCCGGTTGGTTTGTACAAATTAATCGGTGTACATTGACAGTGTTGACAGTGCAATGGAAGAAGAGTAAAAAGCAGTTGTGTCTAAACGCTGTTAGTGGACCTCTATCCTTATGTCCGTTATTAACACGCTACGATACAAATGCTACATTGCCTTTCATGAGATTATTATATTATATTGTTATATTTACCATTTTGCAGTCATACAATTCTTACCAGAAAATAAATAGTATCGATGATTTCTTGAAATGAGGCAAGTGATTATAATTATTTGCTTATTTCTTTTTAGGTGTATGCGTACAAACTGAAACTGTACTTCGCCAAGCAATTGCTGAACGTATTAAGCCCGTTTTATTCATGAATAAAATGGACCGTGCACTGTTGGAACTCCAGCTTGATAGCGAAGATCTCTATCAAACTTTCCAGCGTATTGTTGAAAACGTTAACGTTATTATTGCAACGTATTCCGACGACGACGGCCCTATGGGTGAAGTTAGAGTAAGTGAAATAAGAACTTTTAATATAATAAATAATCGTTATACATACTTTTTCTAAATGTGTATTTGTAAAATAGGTAGATCCCAGCAAAGGTTCCGTAGGTTTCGGTTCTGGCCTTCATGGCTGGGCTTTCACCTTAAAACAATTCTCCGAGATGTATGCCGAGAAATTCAAGATTGATGTAGTGAAATTAATGAACAGATTGTGGGGCGAATCCTTCTTCAATCCTAAGACCAAGAAGTGGAGCAAACAGAAGGAGCCTGATAACAAACGCTCCTTCTGTATGTATGTCTTAGATCCAATTTATAAGGTAAATTTTCACTGTCTTGAATGTTACGTAAAGTAATCAATCTTTACGTTATTATCATGATAAACATTGATAACTAAAATAAAAAAATTATTCTTTAGGTATTTGATAGTATTATGAATTATAAGAAGGAGGAAGCAGACAATCTTCTGAAAAAGCTGGGAATCGTGCTAAAAGCCGAAGATAAGGACAAGGATGGAAAAGCTTTGTTGAAGGTAGACTTCTTTCTAAATTGTAGTATTGTAATACATATATATTTCTTGTGTAATTACGCATAATGATGATTGTTTTTTTCTGACATCTCTTCTGATTTATAAATTATGAAGGAGAAAATGCTATATGCTTACTGAGGGACATTTAATGACCATATTAAGTTTACTTCCTTTGGAATGTTCTTTATCGTGTTGTACAACTTTTCCAGGTTGTTATGAGAACATGGTTGCCTGCAGGAGAGGCTCTTCTTCAGATGATTGCCATTCATTTGCCATCTCCTGTAACTGCTCAAAAATACCGCATGGAGATGCTGTACGAAGGACCGCTCGATGACGAAGCTGCCATTGGAATTAAGGTTTGTAATATATGTTTGAGCCTTTCGGATATTTGGTACAAATACATGATGATATATAATTCACAGACCTGTACTGAAATGTAATGACAGAAAATCGAAATTCTGACTAAAAAAGAATCCTAATAGATTATTAAAAGAGTCTATTTTCAATAATTAAATTAAGTTATCTTTTGTAGAACTGTGATCCTAATGGACCACTGATGATGTACGTCTCAAAAATGGTACCGACATCGGACAAGGGACGTTTCTATGCTTTCGGCCGAGTATTTTCGGGCAAAGTATCTACCGGTATGAAGGCCCGCATCATGGGACCCAACTTCCAACCGGGCAAGAAAGAAGATCTGTATGAGAAAGCTATCCAGCGCACTATTTTAATGATGGGTCGTTACGTCGAAGCTATCGAAGATGTGCCTTCTGGTTAGTATCAAGATTATGCGGTGCTTTTTTGGATTTTCTACTTAGTTTGACGTTTGTGTCGACTTGTATCACCAAATGGAAAGCACCCTTTATTTCTAATTACGCACATGATGTTTGTTCTAACAGACCTGTTCTGACTTACTTATGATAGATAGATAGAACGGCCAGCTGATTTAGCTAAATAAAATTTAAATGAATTAATGTATATCCACATGTGTTATAACTAATTTAATTTGCGCAGGTAATATTTGCGGTCTTGTGGGCGTCGATCAATTCTTGGTTAAGACCGGTACCATCACAACGTTCAAGGACGCACACAACATGAAAGTTATGAAGTTTTCTGTATCGCCTGTTGTGCGTGTCGCAGTCGAGCCGAAAAATCCTGCTGATTTGCCAAAATTGGTCGAAGGTATGTAAGTTTCCCAGCTTAATTTATTATTAGCCTCTCAAAGAATAATTAAATTTTATTGATCTGTGATTTTTGAAATACGATTTTTCTAAAATGAATTATTATATACTATTTATAATCTTTATTTATAATCTTTAATCAGTTTTGTATAAAATTGAGACATTGTGATTTTATATGATGAAAACTATTATGAGCATTGGGTTATGAAGATCCATGATTTAAATTTTTCCATCTGACGATATATCGATAAATTTTATTAAATATTTTTAATATCTTGTTTGCCATGTGTTGTGATTTAATTGTGTTCAATTCTACAGGTCTCAAACGTTTAGCGAAATCCGATCCTATGGTACAGTGCATCATCGAAGAATCCGGTGAACATATTATCGCTGGTGCCGGAGAACTGCATCTCGAAATTTGTCTGAAAGATCTGGAGGAGGATCACGCATGTATCCCGATTAAGAAGTCCGATCCCGTCGTTTCGTACAGAGAAACGATTTCTGAACAGTCGAATCAAATGTGTTTGTCGAAATCTCCGAACAAACACAATCGTCTATTCATGATGGCATGTCCAATGCCAGATGGTCTCGCTGAGGACATTGACAGTGTAAGTTTTTTTTTGTTTTAAGGAACTTTTAATTAACACGATATATTTATTATACACGATTAATAAAATTAAATAAAATTTTAATAAAAATTTTAATAAAATATTAGCGTAATTAAATTGATATTTTGGATCGAAATAAATTTTAATCTTCCGATATTTTGTAGGGCGATGTTAATCCGCGAGATGACTTTAAAGTACGCGCTCGTTATTTGAACGAAAAATACGATTACGACGTGACGGAAGCAAGGAAAATCTGGTGCTTTGGACCTGACGGTAGCGGACCTAATATACTGGTCGATTGCACTAAGGGTGTACAGTACCTCAACGAAATTAAGGACTCTGTGGTAGCTGGATTCCAGTGGGCCACGAAAGAGGTGAAAGATTTTTGCATTGAATTAAGTATATAGATTATTAACGTTCGTTCAATAATTTATTCTTACGTTATTGTAGGGTGTTCTTTCGGAAGAGAATTTGAGAGGTGTACGTTTCAACATACACGATGTAACATTACATGCTGACGCGATCCACAGAGGTGGTGGTCAAATTATCCCTACCACAAGACGTTGCCTTTATGCCTGTCTTCTCACTGCCTCACCCCGTATTATGGAACCCGTTTACTTATGCGAAATTCAGGTAAATTATTGAAATCCATTTAACCCGACGTGAGTAAAGTACTTAAAAGTACCTAAATCTAAAAGTACTTTATAAGACACAACGGATCTCCCACTATATAAAAACTACAAATAAAATATTCAGAATTATAAGAAAATTATGTTTATTAAATTTTTAATCAAATTAGTAACAATTTTAAAACGTTAAAGATATCAATATGTCGGATGTGTGACATACCCAACCTACCTCACGCCAGGTTAATGATGACACACATCGTCGATTTTATACACAAATCATAATAAAAAAAACTGACAGAACAATTAAAATATGAAACTATCTTTTCGTAGTGCCCAGAAGTAGCGGTCGGTGGTATCTACGGTGTGCTGAATCGTAGGAGAGGTCACGTGTTCGAAGAACAACAGGTGGCGGGTACTCCTATGTTCGTAGTTAAAGCATACCTTCCTGTAAACGAATCCTTCGGCTTCACTGCCGATCTGCGCTCCAACACCGGTGGTCAGGCTTTCCCACAATGTGTGTTCGATCACTGGCAGATCCTGCCGGGTGACCCGATGGAACTCGGCTCTCGACCTTACCAAGTTGTGCAGGTACATACATCCATAGTTTTCTCGTATATCTTTTGCGTTTTTCTACTATAATACGGGGTTTACAATAGAAGTAGCATTTTAAGTTGTAGAAATTTGACCAATTATAGTCGGTTATTCTCATATTTGACTATGATTAGTTAATTTTCTACGACCTAAGATCCTGTGATCGACTTCTATAGTAGAATCCGCTTAATGCATGTTATCCATGAAACAAAGTATCGCGTTTTACTAAACAGATGATTGCTTTATCGCTAAGCAATTTTTCAATATCACACCACGTGCATAACTGATGGCGGTGACAATTCGAGGCACCGCTATTTTTAATCTCGTGGGAAAAAAAGCGTTTTTAGTTTTGGTGTTCCAGTAGACTATCCTGGTTTACCTGAATAGGGAAACATACAATTTTATTCAATTGCAAATAAAACGTTATGGAATTAACTAATTAATTAATTAATTATAACCAAATCGACATATTGTTTTTTCGCAGGATACACGTAAGAGGAAGGGATTGAAGGAGGGTCTCCCAGACTTGAATGCATACCTTGACAAATTGTAACCTCAAGTCCGCGCACCATATTTAAATACCTATTTAAATATTGTAATTCGATTAATATTGCTGGAGCGGTTGTATACAATTACAACATAAAACATCGGTTTACTATGAATTTTGTTTTGCGCAATCATCCGTGAGAGACACGCAATTATAAATACGAACAAGAATAATAAAATGTAATTATAACGAAGTAAAAAAAAAAAGGAATGAGCGGAGCATATCTGCATGTAAAAGTGGGGCGGTATGTTTTGTACATTTATTTAATTAAGAACGGTAAAACAAGATCGACCGGTTGCTTATGTTTTTAGCATATTGGGTGAATAACTATAATTGTTATTACGGCGTTTTCCGCGCCAATCTTTGTTTAAAAGAAACGAAAGATAATTCTGTAATCGTTTACATTGCTTTTTTACTGGAATTTAGTATCTTACTTTACATTGTGAATTTTTCAATCGATTGGATGCAAATGGTTCCCGGAAGCTAATATTAAAGAGGAAGAGGATCATCACAACAATGTACTCATACAAAAATATCAAGAAATTAAAGCTGAAATTACGAAATAGAACAGCGAGCTTTTATTTCCTCTGCCTGATTAATAGGCACCGAACCTAATGATAATTTATTATGCACATCATTTTATTTCTAAGGCTAGTTATATGTAAGTACGTTATATTCCTTTATTCACAATTTTTTATTCTCTAATTGATCTCTTATAAATTGAGAAACGAGTTAATCGTTCTTACGTGCTACATAATCAGGATTATATAAGTTATTAATTTTTTTTAGAAAGATGTTTCATAATCGCAAAATCTCATTTATATTCAGCAATAATAGATCTTTTTTTGCATATTAATACTTTTTAATTGTTAATTTTTCAATCTCGAATACGACGTCTCTCTTTGCTCGATATTTTCTACAGAGAGATAATATTAATATTTTTTACATTTTATTTGACAAATTGAAAATGTTATTTATTTAAATGTTATTAGCTAAAATTATTAATATTACATGCAATCGTAAAGTCAATACAACAAATGCTCTATGCGATTTTCGCTATTCGTGCGAAACAAAGGTATTATTTCTTTGATTGCGGAGTGGTGAAGTCTCGGAGTTGCATGGGTATCACCAGTATTGGCTCGTTAATTTGTGGAATGTCCGTGTAAATGGACCATGTACGCTTGATACAATCAAAGATGCCTGAAATAAATAAGATTAGATTTGTAATAGTTCTAGAAATCTCTTGCAATCTTACACGGTTTTTTTTCTTTATTTGCATTGGAAATATTCCTATTGCAATTCTACTAAACGAGTTCTGATTCATTGAAAAAGAGTGGGAGACTGAAAAGCACGTGCAGAGATTTGAATTAGTCTTCATTTCTAGACAACAGGAAAATAAATGACGTAGAATTATAATTTTCTTTGATGTAATCTTTCTTGCGCAGCATCGTTTTTCATTTCTAATCCGTATACTACCGTATTTATATTTGGTGATCGAGTTAGCATGGTCTATATCTTTTAGTTGAAAAATAAAAGACAAATTTTAGTTGAAGAGAAATAAAAATAGAGAAGAAAATAAAAAAATAGGAATATATTGGATTTTCTGATATAGGCATACCAGTGGCAATCGTTGTAATCTCATCATCTCTGCCGAAATCTTGATAGATCCTGTAATCTTCGCCCGTTTGATCGCTAAGTATATTGATCACATCCTGATGACACTCCACCGGTGGATATTTTGAAATCGTCTCCATCCTCCTGATACTGCTCTGTATGATCTTTCCTTTTACTTCCTTTACCTTTAGACGTAGGTATCTGTAATCGTAGAAATTTATTATACGAGAACAAAACACGAAGATCCATGTAGTATTTCACAACATAAAATATTTCTGAAATATTTCCAAAATATAAATATATCCAGGAAATCAGTTTTTGAAATATTCTTTTTCTTACAATATTTATACAAGATTTTAAAAATATTTTTGTGAAATGTTTTAATGCAATATTTTCAAAAGTTTTAGAAATGGGATACTATAATTATGACTGCATTATTACAATATATTGTACTTCGCTATTGTATGTGATTAAAAAGGGACAAGAGGAGGCGAAAGAATGACTTCTTCGAGATGCAAGAAAGATAAATAAACGCGTCATTTCGCGAATGGAATGCTCTATCCATGCATATGTAAATCTATACGCAATGTGGGAATCATGTACTTGTTGCAATGGAACGTATTCTCGTCCGGGCTGACGGTCAGGATATTGAGTTCCGACCGATTGGCGCCCGCCTCGGCTGGGCCCACCTCAGCATTGTGAAACATCCGGTCGCCCTCCTGCGCGAGGAACGTCATGTTCACCGAGAAGCCCTCTGCCGCGCCGTAACCCTCGTTTCTTAGCGTTTGCTGCGCCTGCACGAAGTTCTCCACGCCCAGAAGTGCTCGTGTTAGGAAATATCGTGCTATGTACAATGAGATCTCAATTAGAGAATGAAACTAATATTGAATTTTTATAAAAAAATTTAAAAATTATTTTATCGCGAATAGAGTTTTTCCCAACGGGCTTACATTTCGAATAACTAATTTAAATTATGATGTTTGATACACAAAGAAAGAAAACTCACGAATCTTGCCAGATCGCAGGATCGCAGCGCTAAGGGTATTGATGCTGTAAACGAGGCCATGGTGATTATAGCCCATCGTATAACCCGGCAGGAAACCGGCGTAGCTTAACGACGTGAACTTTTCTTCTCTGTAGCCCGTCTCAATAACGTGAGCACTCACGAGATACCAGTGATTCAAAGTTTCACTGACGGCATCCTCATTATGACCCAAGATCTCCTATTTTCATAATTAAGCACGTGGCATAGAAACAGAACAGATTGATAAATAAATCTGACGTAAACTGATGAAATAATATGATACAAATAATAAAGAGTGAATACTTTAATAGTAATAATTGTAGAGAGAGAGAGAGAGAGAAAGAGAGAGAGTAAATTATACGTTTTATATAATAGACTTTGAATGTCGAATATTTATGATTTATTTGCGAATACAATTTGCGAATGTTAAGATAATATCGTTTAAATAACACTTATAGTTTGGTATATAATTACGTAAGACAATAATCGTGGCGTCCAAAGAAATTTTATACGGAGGAAGAAGTTATAAATTGAAAATTTATTCTATCATATGCATGCATTATCGTTTTTCGCAGTAAAATTTGACTCCGATTTAACTTTCGCGTTTTACAAAGCTATTAAACTATACACATCAAGATAACACGAACATTATTGCCGCAAAATACAGATAATTATATGATATCAATGAAAAATATCTGTTGACTAATTTACTCCGAGAAAAGGTGGATTTTGATTTATTTCTTAATTATGTATTGTAATAATCGTCGCTATTATTTTATTATATACATCTTCATTCACACATCATCGAATTTAAATAACATGAAAAGATTTAAAATCCACATCTCTAATCTTCGCTAATGACTCACAGTGAGATATATTTTCCTGGGAAAAAATGTTTAATTATGTATAATTATATAAAATTATATATAATCATATAATATAAAAAATTGATATATTTAACGCTACGAATTAATTCCAACACCTAATATATATATAATACAATTATATAATTATATATAAAATATATATAACATTTTTTCTCGGATTTTCCAACAAAAATGCAGTATAACAAAGTGAATCATTTTATTCTTGTTTAACGTTTAGATTACTATGCTCTTGCCGGAAAACGCCTGTAATCTTTTGATTTATTGTCATTTGATATATTGTCTTACATGTCCTGACTGGTTGCACATGATGGATGTACAACCGACTGGAAGGGCATTTCCTTGCATTTCAATAACGTTTGGAAGAATGTCATCCAGATGCATCAGAAACAGCTGCAACGATTACATTTTAATTTAATTCCAAAATTATTCGTACAAATAAAAATCCTTGTAATTACTTAATTTTTATTATTATCCCCCAACAGTCTCGTTTTATTTGAAAACAAAATAAAACAAGAAATTTGCAAAGTTTAAGAAAAAAATAAATTCAATTAATTAATCCATTAAGCAAAGATGAAATCTATTTTGATAAGATTACTGATAATTAATTAATTATATCCCCAAGACGAATTCTTATCTCTTTTTTTATTCAGCTATTTTTCCATACTTTGTAAAACGGCACATTCGCACCATCCGCCGTTCCTTCAATCTCCCTCAAATACTGCGGGAATTGTTTCTTGATGGCATCAAGGGTTTCATTATAAACTTTCTTGCCTTCCTCGGTCGCGAATAGTGGCAGATAGATCTTATTCAGCGGTTGATAAATGTCCACGAAATCCTGTATCATCTTAGCGAAGGTGCGTCCCTAATGTAAAAATGTGAATGCGAATTAATCAAATGCACATGATACATTAATCAATGTGTGAGGGACTATATAAGTCTGTATGTAGAACAACAGGAATTTAATCCGGGTGAACGTCACACCAATGACCATTCTCCTTTTCTTACTGTCCCTCCATCTTGCATGTGATATCGCTTCACATTCATGCCGATCAGATTAACTATGCACCGTCTTAAATCACGCGTGATATATCGGAGTTCATTCCTCCGGATTGAACATAAGAAATTGCATTGCAAAGTGCATTAGCGATCTTGATTTACATACGCGCTTTGCGCTACTCATGTTTTACGCGAACGCAGGTGTCACTATAAATTACATCGGTCGCTGACAGGTATCTTATTTCTAATATAGTTTTCTTGTCATTTAGAAAATGCAGAAAAAATTGCGATACAACATACTTGACCTGTCACTAAAACTGACAATATTGAATTTTGAAACAAATTGAATGAATTATAATGCAATTATTACTACTCTATTAACCCGGGAAAAAATTTTGTATACGTATATGGACATATTTTATATATAATTTTATATAATTATATATGAAATATTTTTTTTCTGGGAATACTACTATACTAAAATTATTTAAACTAAAATAATTGTTATTATTATATTCATTAGATATTAAGATAAAACAAAATTATATGTGAAATATATATTATATATAAAAATTATATATATAAATTATTATATTATATTATTATATAAGATAATACAGAATTGTAAATAATGAGTTTGTTATTCTTTACCATGTTTAAAGTCCAAGTTTTTTTATCTTCAAAAGATATCGAAGATAAAAAAACTTGGATAAATTTTATATACAGAATATTCATCAGTAATAATCGGATTACATCACTTGGGCAAGTAGAACAGATTAAATTGAATACAAAAGTCTCCTATCATTTTGCACTTCCACATAATTAATAAATAATTAATACTAGAGTGTTCAGTAAGAATCAGATCGTTTGTCATTGTTCAGATATGTCCTAGGGACTTATGTTCGAACATTTACACAAACTTTATTTCTTTATGTTATTATTAATCTCAAATGCTTTTTTAATATAATATTATAATTTAATTGTAATCATTAAATACAATTGAATTACGATATTATTGTAATAAAAATTACAATATTGTAATTCAATTGTATTTAACGCGCGATTACAAATATAATTAATATTAAAAATATTAAAAATACAATTAAATTATAATATTATATACTTAAAAAAGCATTTGAGATTAATAATAACACAAATAAAGTTTTAACATAAATAACATAAATAAAGTTTTGTGTAAATATCCGGAACTAGGCTACATGTCTGATCACTCATTTATCTTAGAATGGATTAAACTGAATAAAAGTCCTTTGCCATTTTTCAAACTTTGAAATAATTAATAAGATTGAGATTAATAGCATAGTTAAGTATGTGCTGCTTCTAGTTATGCAGCTATTGTCATTCATAGAGCACACTAGACAATGAGATTCTCTAACATTCTTACATCGGTATTCACAATTAGATTCATAGATTCTTATATTTGAGATTGTCATAAGCCAAGTCAAAAGACTGCATTAGCATCTTAAGACGTTACTTAAGACAGTCTTAAAATAAAAATAAACTAAATACCGCTCTTATCGGTGATTCTTGCTTTATGAATCATCTAATGAATATAATAACGTTAATTACTAATGCAAACAGAAAAAAACAGCCGCATTTTTTGCTGAATTGACTGTTGCTAGTTAACGATAGTGACGATAATATGTTAAAAAATACCGTAATGATAAACGTGCGCTGTGCTGAATTGTCTTTTTTCATGGGTACACGTTCATTCGTAATGTAAACTTTTATTAATTATTGTAATTAATCTTGTATTGGATTATGGATTGTCTCATTAATTATTTGGAAGTATGCAAAATGACAGAGAATTTTTTAAATTCAATTTAATCTGTTCTATTTGCTTAGATTGTCCAAAAATTGATGTGATCTGACTAAAATTTATCAAAGCTTTTTTTTATCTTCGAGATAAAGAAATTCTTTTGAAGATTTTAAACACGCGTAAAGAATATTTCTCGAATTAAAATCTCGAGGAAAAAGACACTCAACTTGGAAAGTCAAACTGATGTTTTTGCAAAATCTATGTTGTCGCGTTAAATAATATAGTTTAATTCTTACAATGTCAAAACCGATATCGTAGTGCGTTCCTCGAACGTGGATTATGGGAACGACATTTCTGCGGCTTATACACTTGATTGTCGACTTTTTGTTGCATATTTCGGTAGTTGTCATGTTTCCGTCGTATAAATAAAGATGTTTACTTCTTCTTCTTTTTAAATCGATGGATATTCCTAAATTATGATACAGAACACACTTTATAAAATATTCGCTACAAAACTGAAACTAGATCTAGGTAGACAACATGTCATAATTAAGTCATAATGATATCACAGAACATCATTATGACGTTATTTGATACTTAAAAATTGACTTATAAGTGACGAATGAGATCACTATTATGGCTTCTATGTTCTACTTGGGGATGAATCGAAGTACCTATTACATAACTTTTTCTAAAGATGTGAAAAGTGACAAATTTCTTCGTAATTTTTTACCACAAATTTGGCTTAACTTTATATTTTAATATAAATATATAGAAAGATAGACTCGTGTACATGCAACGCAATATAATTAATAAATCAAGGCTTTTTTGAATGAGCAATTATAGTTATTCATAAAATAATTCATAAAATAATTCGTTTTTAATTAAATAAATACAATGCTATAAAGTTTTTCAAACGTTTCGATTTACAAAAGTCTTTCTCAGTGAAATACATAACAACATTTTTATATAACTCCTTACAAAGTCAACGAACTTACAAGACAATAAAAATTTTCGCTCTAGGCTAATCTTACATACTTATTTCTTCATTTAGATGTTACGGATAAAAATAGGTATCTAATCAGAAGTTTAAAATCCAAATTATAAAAGTGTATGTTTTACTAATCCTCGTTATCGAGAGTTCAGTTCAATCAACGATTTGATAAAAAATATACGATCCAATCGAGAATTTCTTCAACGACTATCCTAATATATTTTGTATAATAAATGTCAATTTATAATTAAATGATTAGTATTAATAATATTAGTAAGTTAATTGAATAATAATGAGAAATTGTGTTCAAACTTAATTTATAATTGTTAATTTATATAGAATAGTCTATTGAATTAAAATCAAAGTCAAAAACTGTGTCATCTCTTGCTTGTCAGATGTTTTAAAATGGACTGATATTATAGATCAGAGAATATATATCATTAAGTCATGACATAAACAAGAATGTTCGAAAATGTTACAATCTTAATTAGCGTATGTCGTCAAATATGTTAAAATAAGATTGATCCAACAACTCAGTATCCTTCATTAAATTTATGCCGTTTTTTTTTGTTCTTTTATGTGAATCATTTCCGAAATGGTTCTTTTTCGGAAATTTGTTCTGAATTCTCGATAACAAACGAGGATTAGTAAAACACACTTTTATAATTTGGACTTCAAATTTCTAATTAGATACCTATTTCAATCCGTAACATCTAAATGAAGAAATAAATATATAAGATTAGCCTAGAACGATAATTTTTATTATTGTAAGTTCGTTGATTTTGTAAAGGGTTATATAAAAATGTTATATATTTCACTGAGGAAGACTTTGTAAGTCGAAACATTTGAAAAGCATTATAGCTTTATAACATTGTACTTATTTAATTAAAAACTTTATTTTATAATACGATATAACTATTATATAACTATAATTGCTCGTTTAAAAAAGCCTTGACTTATTATTTATATTTTAGTGCTTATCCCTTAATAATTAAGTAGTACGATGGAATATTTAAGTATTCGTGAGAAATTTGCATTCAAAGTTTTTCTGTAAATTTTTTTAATGTAAATTTTTATAAAGTATTTTAATTATAATTGTAAAATAATTTTTATACTACATGCGTTGTCTAATCATTCACTTAAACGCATAAAAATGCGTTTATTAAATTGCGTAATATTATTTTACAATTATAATTATTTTTTATAATTATGATTATTTTCATGCATATTTTAATGACTGCAATTATACGAATAATATCGGTTCGCAATTCAACTAAAACTTCCAAAACTTTCTATGTAAATTCCTCGCAAATATTCGAATTGCATCGTGCCACTCGCCCATGAATTAGTGGCGAATAAATATATTTAAAATATATTTAAATTTAGGCGAAGTTCATGTATACACTATTTGACGTTCCCCTTGTTAAATCAAGAAAGATAAAAAATTTATCTATTGCAGTGAACTAAGAAAAACATCATATGAAAATAATGAAAAAAATCTAATAACATATTAGAACACAAAATTCTTTTCAAAGTGCGATAATATGTTTCATGAATATTTCTTCACGTTGAACACGATGTCATTGACAGAATTGATGTAGCATGTCAAGATTTGAATAAATTGAGATAAAGTAAGCAAAAATAACATTTTTAGTCATTTTAAATATTTTTTTACTGTAAAACAAAAGGTTGTATCTAATAAAGTTTATTTCTCGAAGTACAATTCAAGAGCTTTCAAAAGAAAAAGTGATTTCTTGTTCTACTGTATAACAATTACTGTATAATAATTACTGTATACATAATATATACTATAGTATTTTGACATTTTTCAAAAATATGTTTTCTAGTCCTATGCAAAAAGAGAGGAATAGAAAAAGTTAAATTCAACGATACTCGCCTACCTGACTTCTTCTGGGCTCTACGTCGAAAGGGATCGCGGATGGAGAATATTACAAATAGAGAACGCGAGATCACTTTGCACAAGTAATATATCTTGTCTGCATGTGCAGGTAACGATCGACAGGCGACTGATACCTCGCGGTCTTCGCGAGAAGGAAGACTCGTGAATGTCTCTCTTATCTGGCTTTTATAGCATTTATAACATTATCGCTTTACGTTCACACTTTACGCTGCGCGGGCGTCGCTCGCTTACTACGACTAATAAGGATATAAAAAATAAAGAATAAGGATTTTTTTACGTATCGCGAAGTAATGTGTACTTACCGTCGCCCATTACCTTGAGACGATCTCAAAGGCAGATCTGGGAGGCAGGAGACCGCTGATAAACCACTCGAAGAGAAGGGAAACTCATTTAAAGTCTATTTACTACTATCACTTTGTTCAGATCAAATTTGTCGTTGATGATAACGTCAACGATGTGAGTATGTTTCAATTAAAACGAATTTCATTTCCTGTTTATTTGATCAAATGAATGATTTGAAAAAGAATTACGACAAAATTAGGTCACATCGAGATGTTATATAATAAAATAATAATACGTTCATTAATCTTCTTGCCATGATTATTTGTAACATAGGATAAATAATTGGATATTTATTCAGCAAAAGTTGCTTACTCCGGAGTCATCTGAAAAAATATAATAATAATTTGCGAAAGGTTACAAAATCGATCTTTCAATTTCCAATAAATCTTCTTTAAAGCCCTTTTATTATAAGCTTTTATCTTTTGCGAGACAAGCGCCTCATCACAATTGCGATGAATAATAGGAGGAAAAAAACGTGCGAAAAAGCGTGTACCTCGTTTATATGCCGTTACATAGCGTTAGAAAGACAGCACCGTTTAAAGTTATCGGATTTTTAAAGCGTTTCTAAATCCAAATAAGTTATGTTCATATTTGTAGAAAGATCTCATTTATGATTCTCCCTCGTAATATCGCGCTCAAGGATCATATGCGGGAAATATATCTTCGCACGTGAAAATATATTCTCATCAACAACGAGACTAAACGCGCAAAACTCTTCACCGCTAAATCTGGAAGCGTCGAGGCTCATCCGCCTTTGTCTTCGCAAAATGACTGTCAACGGTTTCCATATAAAAACCTATGAGACATGACAATTACGGAGGCAATTATATGACTTGGGTATTTTCTACGACATAATTGGTCCAGCGTGGGAGAAGATATTTTTCAAGGATTTAACAAAATGTGTTTAGGTTGGAAGGTCAATCTTCGTCCGATATATTAAAAATGTATCACTGCTAGCACTAGCGTTGTATAAAAACAAAGATAATTTATCATTTCAGAACAATAGTTCATCTGAGATTTATAAAAATGTATATAGTTGTCGTGCAAATTTGTAATATTTCCGTAATTGCAACGATATTCGCGCAAAGTCCGAGCAAGTTACATCATGATCCAACGGAATTTGTGTGGCTTCCAAATTCTGGTCTTTCCGTGAGCTAAATCAATTATTGTCTATTTTATGCGGCTTCCGATGAAAGGTCGCACCAGTTCAAAGATCTTGCTGCACTCGTATAGAAGAGATCGACGGGAGTGCGCTGCATGTTTTCCTTCTACTTTATGTATGTTAGATTACACGTTACGTAATTGCATGCATTAAGTTACGTGTTAATGTCCCAACAGAATGAGATAACTAATTATGGTAAACATCAATAAAAGCACAATAAAATATAGTGTATGTTTAACGTACAATATGATGAGAGTACGTGTACCATTAATTTTTTAAGAAATACTTTTTTTACTTTTTTGAAAGAGAGATAAACTTGGAAAGAAAAATATCTTGTAATTTTATGATTTTTTTTTTAATTGTAAAAGAAGAAATTTGGATGGTAAGATTTTTGTGCTGAAAGGATTAAACTCAATAATATTAAAACCATGTCATGTGGCATTTTATTAAACCAACAATATGTTACAATTTTCTTCGCGAGATAAAAAATAATATAGAAGTAAAATTCATTACGAATAGAAACTGCAAAAAGGATTTTCATATATATGAAATATTTCTTCTATATTTAAAATTATTTTACTTTTTACTAAATTATTGATTTTTTTTTAGTACTTCTTTAATATCTTTTTTCAAATTTAATATATCATTTTTTATAAATTTTGTTACATGTATTATTGTTTGACGTTTATGTATGTTTTTGTCATTATAAAAAGTTGAAGTAAAAAAAAAGCTGATTCCTTGAACTGATACTTTACATCTCAAATTATAATGCTTTTATGATCATGTTTTATATCATAGGAATTATTATTATTCCTATTTACATCTTGAGTATATAGAGTTTTCAATGTGTCCTATATCTGTACCTATATCTAATTTAGAATCATGAATCGCCCGATTTTTCGTTTATCATTAAGTAACATTATCATTAATTATTTAAGTAAATCATGAACAATAACTTTAATTGTTCTTATTTGTTATTGATCACATCATTCGTAACTTATGCTCATCCCCGTTTATTATTAATTAATTAATGAGATCTGTGAAGGAAAAGTGAGATTTCCTCGCCACGCAATCATTTAAACAATTTTTTACTGTTTATTGAAACGTTCATTCGAGTTTACATTTAAAGTGTTAATTCAAATAAAAATGACGTTCTTTTGATGTCGCGTTGTGAAAATATTCTCGTATGGTGAGAAAATTCTTTCTAAGTGTGTCTACAGAATCTTAAGGTAAGTATCACTTCGTATCACAGAATGAGATTGCTTTGCGACCGTAAAGATACCATTCTGTATTAAAAAAATAACACAAAATTGTTTTATTTTAAAATTTTGATTGTGCGAAAGATTCGTCGCGTTTAGTATAAATGATATAAATGGCGCCGAATTTCTTTTTATGTTTGCAAGAGATATTGTAATATTATAATCACAAAGGAATCTCCCTTTACATATAAATGGAACATCTTCCGACTTTGATAATTATACATGTGCATCATTAACAAATATTCTCTCGATTACATAGTATAATTTTTCTATACAGTTAGAAATGGGGCGATCCAAATTCGCAAATTGCAAATATTTTCAAAAAAGATCATGTTGAATCATAATTATTTAATTTCTCTTATCGGCTATTTACTAAAGTTTCTTATATTGATATTTAATTTCAATTTAATTCTAATTCAATTCGAAAGCGTCCAAATGATATAAAAATGTAAATCTGAGAAAATACAGTTTTTTTTCCTTTCCCACAAGATTGATGTTATATATACATATATTAAGGGAATAGATGCAAAGCTCATCAAAATCGAGAAGAGGAGATATTTTAAGGTAACTTTCCTTGTAAAAATAAGAATCAATCGCAATCAATGAAAGTTACATTTAATAAGAGATAAGATATGACTTATCAAAGATTCCATAAAATCTAGACGGCTAAATCTAGATTGTTCGCGACATAAAATGCTTACAACGTGAAGAAGAAAGGAGGAAGAGCTCTCTGTGTCGCATAAATGGATTATTTGTGTCAAATCAATTTGAAATAGATCGAATGGTAATTCTCACTCTGTGTCAATGCGAAGAAAACAATCGCAGCCAGAATTCCGCGAAATATGCGAGCATGGACAGAGACAAATAGAAAAATCGCGTTCATCAATCAGTCTTGTATAATGTCTATTTGCGTTCCTAAGAGAGAATCGCGTCAAAAATGGACATCTAGAGAAGATCATTTTCGATAGCGTTTTCTTCATTCTCCTTTCTTTCTAAGCAATCGTGAACATTAGATTTGCTTAAAAAAAAAAAAAGAAAAAGAAAACTGAAAAATAGAAAATCTCATATCAAAACATGCGCCCTTCTTCTTGCAGCTATTCTCTCACTCCGTCGTAGCAAAGGTGGCTCATATTCATTCGCATTGTAGTCTTCACAATATTTCCATTTGCATATTTTACCATCCCACTGCAAGCATAAAACATAATTTTATATTTATGCGTATCTTATCATAATGATACATGTAATTTTACTTGAATCATTAATTGAAAGAATATAACTTCAATTTGTTCTATATACACATAAGAAACAAAAGTTTTACACAAACAAAAATCTTTATGAAACAATTTTATTGACAATTTATAAGCAAAATATTTTTCACGATTTTTTAAGTCTCTTTTTTAAAAAATCATATAATCCAAATTATTTCTTCCTTTTGTCATAAATATGAACTTCGAAATAACGGCTGCGTCTCGTTTCACGTATAATGCGAATGATGCATCATTTATCCTTGTTCACTGAATATTAAACAAGGATAAATGATATATTATGCACATCATGCGTGAAACGGACTGCACCCAACGCTCTTCACAGTTGCGGCTTTTTTTTGTTTAAAATGTATGAGATACGTTTTTGTAGTAAAATAATTTTACTTACAGATGAGGTAATAAAGTTGTGATCAAAGGGATGCCAGCTGACATCACGCACGCAGCCTAAGTGACCTTTTGCCTTGTGTACTATCTTTCCAGTTAGAAGATCATATACTACAGAAAAAAAGAGGACATAAAATCAGGATCGTTCATTTATGATATCGCATATTGAGAGAAGCAGAATGTAACACTCAAAACTTACTAATGAGCCGTCCTGTTGAATCTCCCGTGTAAATGTATCTTTGACCAGTATTGTTCGGCGGCGAAAAACGACAACGTATCAAAGTCTTACGAACCGAATGACCATAATACGTCATGATACTAGTATCACCGTCTAAGAAACCTCGATCCCATACTGAAACAGAGAAATATCATATATACTCTGTAATTGTATATAACAATAGAGATCAATTGTCACCTTAGACATTTCGGATGTATCTGAATAATTTAGAAATAAAAACAAGTTGTCTTAAGGATTTTTCTTCCACTTCCTTTTCTTTTTTTTTTTAGCTTATAAAGATATTTACATCGTTGAGGTACAGGCTGCCATCGATAGTCCCAATCTTGACGCTCTATAAGCTGGCGAGCATTTTGCTGGGCTTTACAAGAAGAGAACACGCGCGTATCCCATAACTTGATGCATTGGTCTTTAGAATTGGTTATAAGATACCGTGTGTCGCCACGTGAATCGATGTATGTAATCCCGTCTCTATGACCAGCCAATACTCCAACTGGAGATGGATTAGATACGTTTACCAATCTCCTATCCCATACCTAAACCGACAGGAAGACATTGAAAATGTAATATAGAATGAAAATTTTTCTGAATAATCGCGTACATATCAGACCATTATCGATTCATTATAGCGCACATCGATTTCTTTCGTGACACATAGATATTCGACTTAAGGTCAAGTGATGTTAGAAATGAAGCATTCTATAAGTAAAAAAATAATTTAAAAATAAATCACTTAGTAAAATTTTTCCTTCTAATTGAACCAATTAAATGCTTCAAAGTATTTGTAACAACACTTTTCATAGCATCCTTATACATTCAAGAAAGTGGCGTCTCGGATAACTTAATTATACCTTGCATAATCCATCGTCACCACCACTATAGAAGATTTGTGAACTATTGTCTGCATAGCCAACACAGTTTACATCTTCTTCATGACCTATGAACTATAAAAATGAATGGACATCAATACAAGAAATGGCAATGCGCTTCTATCGTTGTATAATAATTTTACAAACTCGCTCGAATCGACGTTGGCAATATAGACTGTATATGTAGAGACATCGATCATTGGCGCCACCAAGAATTTCTTCGCCGTTGTTTGAAAAGGCTAAAGAAAAGACGCAAAATCGTCGTACACCTGGATGTAGAGGTAGTGTTTCTATCGAATCATCGGATATATGACATTGATATACTGAAAAGATAAAGGAATCCATATTGTATTACATCTTATATCTGCCAGCGTATAATTACACAAGATAAAAACATTATATCACTTACAACAATCCGCCCAGCTCGAATATGCAAAATGTTGTCCGTCCGGACTAAACGCTACATCCAGAACACTCCATCCAACATCATGCGCTAACATCTGATTGTACAAGGTAAAATTACCATTGTTCGTCCGATATATATACATCCATTTATCTGCAAAGATTCACAAACATTAGATGTGGACAGTCGAATTAAGTAAGCTTGTTCTTTTTAGCTAAATTCCTTGCACTGTTTATTCTTTTTCTTTTTTCCTCTAATGTGGAGAAAAAAAGAAGAAAGATAAACCATATGAGTTTAGCTGTAAACAGGACTATAATTATACGTGACAAGCTTGTACACAATAAAGAAGATTCTGGATGACGTATAGCTTGATATCAATATGAATGATTAGTAATCTATGGGTCATGAGTTCGATTTCGGTTCTCATTCCATATACATTTCATTAGGAGGTAAGAGATCAACTTTGATAGGAAGATTTATTTTGGTAGGAAAAGATTAAGGTTTCTTTATTTTGTAAACTCTTATGTCCATTTTATTCTTTATCTTTTTTTAGTTTTACGAATTAGAAAAAGATGAAGAGTTAGTTGAATTGTGATTAAATTTAATCAACATTAGTGGAAATAAACGTTAATGACAGCAATGATATCATTACATTGTCTTTGCGCAGGTTGTATATAGAAAGAAAGCTGCATAACAACTGTATTGTTATTGTCGTTAAAAGTTACGTAATAGGAGCTTAAATATTTAAAAAATTGGATTAAAAAGAATAAGAATTTTAAATATTTAAGGATGTTATTAAGCAGAATTGGTGAAAATAGTATAATTGGTTAAAAGTATAAGAACAGATATATTATACAATGTGGAAGAATTGGTTGAAAGCACCTTCGACACAATAAACAGAATAAACGTTGTAGAATATACCTTGAGTGGCAGTGACGAAGAACTCTCCATCCTTGGAATATAAACCACAGAATACTTTCGAACCGAAGTCATGTAAGGCCTCTGGCTTATTCGGCAAAAGATTATTGGCTATTCTACGTTTTTCTTTAACACTAAAACCATTTGGTTTGAGGGCCCTCTTCTGTATTATTGGTATTATAGACGTGTTCTTCTCGTCAGTGACCCCTGAGGCATTTTTGGTGACACTGATTATGTCGTTTTTCTGAAAAGCATCATACTGCAATGGCAAAAATGAAAACAAGATAAAAGACTCACATTTTTACCCTCGGCAAGTTTTATATAGACCATTACCGAGGAACGAGGTTTCATTCCACAGTTGAACTCACCTCTAATCTGGTTGTATCTGGAAACCTCGCTCGTGCGCGAATTCGTGCCAATTCATCCTCCGATTCATCAGATATATCTATAATGGAACTGCAACAACAAAAGAGACAGTACTGAGGATATTTGTCGAGGATATTTCCACGATCGTATCGACTGATGCGTGAGGTTATGCGACGAGACGGTGAGTATACAAAGACGTTCCGTGCGAGTCGTTCCTTGTATTTTTTTGATTTTCAGAACGATTGTACGAAGATGACGATCACGAATAAGAAAATACTGGGCGAAAACGAACAGCGACGCGTTCTTAAGATTATTCCACAGCGAAAGACCACGAAAGACACTAAGACAGGCGGAAAAGGTTATGAAAATAGCGCGCGTTGCAATAATAGAGAAGAGTGGGGGTAATGACAGAGTAAAGGTCTGTTCAGCGGGATGTTATGACATGTACATAATTATTCGACTACTCATTTCAATGTAGATTAACTTTAATCTCGATTCAATTAAACTCTTCATCCCCCTTTTTAATTTTTAGAATCAGAAAAAGATGAAGAGTTATTTGAATTGAAATTAAACTACCTTTGTAAGATTAACTTTAATCTCGGAACTATCAATCTCGGAAGATACAATTTCACATGTTGCGAAATTAAATAAGTAATTGGAGCGACAGATCTACCTGTCGCTGTCATTCAAGCGGCTGAAATTTTATATTGTGAACCGATTAAACTGAATGGTTTCAATTACAAACGTCAAACGCTCAGGGTGATATTTCATTTGTGCATTTTTGTCGTACGACAAATTTTTCAAGCCTGTTGATTGGCTATAGGATAGAAAGAGGATCTCTCTGTTCTGCACACATTTGTCGTACGACAAAAATGCACGAATGAAATAGCATCCTCAAACGATATTGACGGTGCTGCCGCACCGTGTCAACCGTATTGACCAGCGTTACCGCGATATATTGGGTCATCTAAAAAGTATCCGCGGTTTTTGTCACTAGATGGTATTGATGGTCAACACCATCTAGTGACAAAAAATCGCGGATACTTTTTAGATGACCCAATATATGATCTAATTTATATTTATCTTTCCTTATTTATATTTCCTTTTGTTACCAGATAAAAGGATTTGGTACAGTTAGAATAATCGGTGTACATTTTTTGTTACATTAAGATTAAATTATTAAAGACTCAGTTTTGGTTTTGATGTCCGTCTGGATATATCTATAATTAATATCAAAGTTTTTTCCCCTCCTTTTTTCTTTTTCTTTGCGATTAACGTTTTAGGTATATTAAAAGTTATTCATTAATTAACACTGATTCGCTGAATGGTCAAAGAGTGGTTTTTGACTAAACCGATAGAATTTAAGTGTTGCGATATGGTGAATTTTTGTTTTAGTAAGTTACCTTCTATTATTTTAATAAGTCGTTTTTGTTTTTAACAAATTTAATAATTTTAATAATTTTAATACATTTTAGATTAAAATAAATAAAAAGGACTATGAGCCTAAAAACAATCAACATAAAATGACAAACTGTATAAATAGTTAAAAAAATAAAATAAAACATGTCATGAAATTAAAAACGTAAATTATAATTTGACAATCAGAAGATGAACAAAACAAACGTTTCGATCCTTGTTGGATCATTTTCAATGTGACAAATAAATTAATAATAGAAATGTAACGTAGAAAAAAAATAAAATATAAGAAATTAAATAAAATTTGCATTCGGACGCAATATTAACTATAAAACTCGCTCCAAATTGAGAGGAAATCAAACAAACGATTATAGTTGACACAAATGTGCTCCTCCGAACAGTGTGTGTATAAGGACGAACATGTTTCTGTTAGCAAGTATAAATTATAATAATAAATTAACGACGGAAGTAAATAAAAATAATAAGAAAAGTACAAATCGAATCGCAAACAATAAAAAGAAAGATACAAAACAAGTCGCAAGTAATAAGTTAAAATTAAAAGAAAGAGGCAAAAATTATCTTTGATATTATAAGTACATAAGAAATAATAATGATAGAAAAAGAGTAAAATGCCGACATTCATTGTATATGTATAATGAGTTTAGAATAAATAAATTTATAATAAATACCTTATGTGTGCCAAAATGATGTGTTATCGATTAGGCAATGCGATGGGAATCAAAATCGATCATCTCTAGGAAGCTTAAGAGATAAAATACGATATATATAAAGACAGGAAGGTTGAAATGGAAAACTAAAAAGGAAGGGGAATATAAGAAGGAGAAAATAAAGTAGAAGGAAGAGAAAATAGGGAGAGAAGAGATGGATAGGAAAGGGAAAGCAGTTAAGAAGGAGAAAGATTGGATGATCTGTAAGTAAAGATTCGGTATCATTTTACCTATTAAGGCCCTGTTTCTGTCTTTTAATATGAATCATTTCAGATACCAATCTCTTATTATAAGAAGATTCGCAGTCCAAAATTCTCACATCATTCCATTTGAAATTGTGATCAAAATTGATTCTATGATCAGTTATGACAGTAGGAGAACCTGTATTCTTTTTAATGTCAGAGATATGTTCGTGTAATCTCGTGTTCAATTTTCTTTTTCTCTGACCAACATAACTCGCCTCACGATCATCACAGGAGATCTTGTAAAAACATTCTGATTGGATAGGAAATCAAGCTTATTTTTTCCTCTCTTTATGAAGCTTTTTAATGTGTTGGGACATTTTAGATTATTAGAGTTCGTTTTTATATTATAATTTCCATTAATAGGTGGAGGTGGCTCACTGAAATGAATTAGTTTGTAAAAAAAAAAATTTTTTTTATAATTACAATATCATATTGTCTCTGAGGATGGCTCAAAAATGAGCCGAAATAAGCCATATAAGCGGATTAATTATTAATAAAATTGTTTTGTCAATCGTTTATTGGTTGCACAAGAATTGTCGTGCTTGACTTCTATTGCCCTATTATATCCATTTTGAATCATTAAGGAGTCTTTAGGAATTAATTTATATTTAGTTAGAATAATCTTATAACTGCAGAAAATAACTGGAGAGAATTTTTTCTTAGAATTTATCCTGAAAATATGGTAGTTCTGGGACAACATTGTGTTTCGAAGAATTTTATATAAATTTCTCTCATTCATCAATAAAACTACAATAAAATATAAAATAAGTTTGATTAATTTTATTGAAGTGTATAGTAAAAATCTTTAAAGCATTATATTGTATCACAACTCTACCATGTTTTCAGGATGAATTTTAAAAGATAATTCTCTCCGTGTGCTAATAATTGTTTAATTTAGCGCGTCAATAGTTAATACCGCAAGTGATACATCAACGACACAAACAATGGTTGCATTCAGCAAAAAAAAAAGAACACAGTTTTGCAATTGTAAAATTCTTGAATATGATTTGTTCATACATTTAGATCTAATGAGAAACTAAGAACAAGACCAACCATATTAAAGAATTTTACAACAGTAAAGCTGCTTTTTCTGCTGAACGCAGCCAATATGTAAAATCTGTCGCTCAAGTGTCAAATTCAATGCTTCTTTTTCATGTATAAATTTGTCACTCTAATAATTCTGCGACAAAAGCCATCACGTGATCTTTTTTGAGGTATAAGGGTGCTGTCCCACAACGCGTATTCGCATGTCGAAGGATCCGATCAATCACTGATATTAGGTGTAGTAAAAAGAAATCCATTATTTTTCCAATAGATGGCTTTAGTAATCTGTATTTTGCGAACGCGATTTTAATCTTACTATTAGTCTTAGAATTAGTCCTAATTTATGCTTGATTTATGCTTCGGTCTTAACCCTAAAATCTTAAAATTCAGCCAGTAGGGTTGCCAGTCTTAATTGGTCCTAACTGAAATCTATGTTGACTGAATTTTAGGATTTTAAGACCGAAGCACAAACCAGGCATTAATTTTCAAGAACTAAAGTTAAAAGATATGAACTTTCTTGAGACTAAGATTAAGATTACGGTTAAGACTGGGGAAGCATAAACGACTTTATGGCATTCTTTGTTGCCACTATTAAGACTATGATTAAAACTGAAGCATAAACCAGTGATTGATCGGATCCTTCGATACGCGAATAAGCGTTATGGCATCCTAATTATTCCGTTTTAACTAAATTCCTTGCATCGTTTATCCGCTTTTGTCGCTGAAGCGATTTGAGCGGTTCGTGAAAATGTACTTTAATTCTTTTCTCCAATTTTTTAGTGAAAAAAATAAACAGTAAGTTAAATCCAGATTAAAGTTAATTTTATATTAGTGGAAATCGACTGAGCCTAAATCAACCAATTAAGAAGCTGATGTAAAAGAAGCAACAATATGTTTCTTGCATCAGACATCTGACTGGTAAGTTTTTTGATGTGTACAAATACAAATTATCGCATTCAGCAAAATGTTCATTTTATGACTTTTGGAAATTTTCTTCGATAAGATAAAACTCTCTCAAGCAGAACTGTCTTAACTTAAGTCACGATAACGTCAAAATGACATTTAAATGAATTAGAAATGATTGAAAAATGACTTTTAATGATTATTTTGGAGTCATTTTGACATCATTTTGATATTATAATGACTTGTTGTTTTGCTTGGAATTCTTCTGAACGTGATCATTTGTTGTATTTAGGCGCGAAGAGATCGATTTTTTAAAATAAGCAAAATACAATCCAATTT
The DNA here is from genome assembly GCF_000204515.1 of Acromyrmex echinatior. The sequence goes on along the minus strand of NW_011627527.1, from coordinate 966,445 downwards.
CTATGACGGTAAAAATTTATTGTTAAAACTTTCATAGGTAGAATTTTGTTAGTTTTTCATGCCAGTCCAGAATACAATATAAAAATACGCATTGAGTAGCGATTATGTAACTTTTTACTTAAAATGAAAACGTGAAAAGTGAAAATTAATTTTTATTATTGAAGATAGAGAAATTTTCCACTTTTTATCTTAAGGAAAACATTACATGATCACTATCCCAAAAATCCATATTGTAAAAAAATAGGACTCATTGTCAATAATAATAAATGATAAAAATTTCACATCGTCGACAGACGATTAATTACGTTACCAACATTACCAGTAAGTTTTATAAGAGTTTTTGATATATAAGCAATGTACTTGGCAGCTTGATATTGATGCTATTAATATTTGTAACTTTCTTCAATTTCTGTGCATTACAATTAAACGCTTGTAATATGACACCTACGCAATCTCAGTATACAATTTCGTGATTTCGTGCAATATAACGTACTTTCCTCTTTCCTTTGGTCAACAGTAATTTTGTAAATCGCTCTTTGCGAGCTCCGTTATATTATAATTATTATAATTGATATTTCGTAGAAGTGCGACCTTCCAGATTTCTCTGGGAATTAATTAACTTTTGTCCGATTATGCAAACTGAGTCTTATATATTCATTACCACTTTCTTATAAAGAATAATATTGAAAGATAAACATCCACATTATTTTAGATATTCCGAAATTTAAAAGGTAAAGGTCGAGCAGAGAGAGAGAGAGAGAGAGAGAGAGAGAGAGAGGGAGAGAGGAGTTTACAGAGGGATTAGGATATTACAGGACGATATTAAAAGTTACGTATTAGAGGCGTACAATTCAGGCCAGACACGTGTGGCTATAATTTAAACTTCATCTGACGAAAGCCCGGAAGATCGTTAATTAATTCCGTGCCACGATTAGTTTCGTGGTCAGCTCGCGGTTAGATCAGTATTACAAGGATCTTGTACTTTTATTGATGTACATGATTAATTAGATCATACTCAATACTTCCGAAAGAAATAAAAGATTAACGCAATGATCTACACTAGCAAGCTAATGTTATTTCTCACCATTTTAATATTAAAATAACAGTAAAAATGTCACTTTAATGTTAAAACAAAAGATAAATAACGTCAGCTTGTTACTTAGGCTTGTTTCTATTCTGCTACGAAGACCCGTCTCTGTTTTTTAACTTTTATACAGGACAATAAAGTCGCTATATAGTGGCGTTGAAACAGTCTCATATTTTGAGACAAAGAACACATACACACACACACACACACACACACACACACACACTGAAATAATAAATTATACTGAATCTTACTCGAGGAAAAGCTATAAGATTTAAAAAATAGACTTTCCTTCTTTAAAGCTTACGCAAGCAGAAAAAATCATTATAATAATAATGAAAATGCTGTCAAAATATCATTTTCGATTCATTTTAACGTCATTTTAACGTCATTTTGACGTTACCGTGATTTGTTGTTCTGCTTGGATTTGAAAATTGATTTCACAATTTTTTTTCTAAAGAAAATCCATTTCTCCTCTATTTTACATCGCTTTAATAACTATATTTAGATACAGAATACTAAAAAAAATATGGCACAGAGAGAGAGAGAGAGAGAGAGAGAGAGAGAGAGAGAGAGCACGTAAATTGATCAACGAAATCCTGACGTTTTTAATTCACGGTCGACTGCATGTTGCACTTTACGAGAAAAAAAATGAATACTGTCGCAATTACTTTTCTGCAACGAGGAAATACGCGTGGAAAACAATTTCACTACGGAAATAAAAGTGTTTGACCTGCAATGTGATATGTCACGTTGTTATCGCACACGTAGATACGAGATGAAGTAGCGATTTAATTGTTTATCCAGTAGAATAGAGATGCAGGGGCTGGAAAATTATTATCCCACGCGTTTATGGGATTAATAGATTAGATAATTGAACATTTACAGGTTCGATCCAGTGAGAGATTAAGCCCGTTATATTTAGATGAGCTTAGGTATTCGCGGCGAGCAAACATTTTTTTGTTCATCCAAACTAGTAATCTTATAACAAAGTCTGGTCACGCGATTTTGTTAAAATCCTGCGAGAGAAAGATACACACAGCTGGTCTCTCTGTATATATATTATTTCACTTTAATAGCGTTTTCAACTGCAGTTTGTGTGAATCAACCTGGATTGGATTAATGACGTTGGTAGAGGAAAATCTACTATTGGTAGAGCATGAGTAAAGTGAACTAATAATAGAGCATACAACGCCATTAATCCAATACAGATTAATTTAAATCCCACTGTAGCCGGAAATGTAACTTATATTGTCTTATTATAATTATATAAGATTATATAATATAAGTTAGAATGAGAGAGTATGAATGTATACACATATTGAAAGAACGATTTTGCTGAAATATCTAAAAATTTATCTAGATGCAGGTATAAATAAGGTTTTGTTAAAAACCGAAATAACCAAATAATAATTACATGAGATGAGTCGAAGCTAATTGTTAGAAAATCAAAACTTTTGCAATACATTGCTCATTACACTTTTAGCTTTTTACATAATTATTTCTGTAGGGAGATGGTACCAAGGAGAACAAGAAATTTGAAATAATGTCATATTGATCATGACCAAAAAAATGACACATATTCGATAATCGGTTAATACAATATGAAATTGACATTACTTTGACTTTCTTATTTCTTCTCCTTTCTTATTCTTTCCTCGAATATATATAACTTTTTCTCCCGTAGGATTTTGATCAAATCGCTCGTGGCCAGACTCTGTTATAAGGTCTCTAGGTCATATCCTCGGCGGGAAAATCGCGAAAATCATCACTCGTCATCGGCAGGGATGATGCGCCATCACCACTTTCGGCCTTGTCGATCAACCTGCGGGCGGGCGTGTAATAACGTTAGCAAATGTTGCGCCGCTATTTCCGATTGTCCCTCAGCCAATCGTATCTGTATAACGGTTTGACACGCGGAAACGCTTGCCGGGACGTGATCGTCCTGAGAATGGTGCTCGTCGACAGCGAACGGAATGCAGATAACGCGCGATAACGCCCGCAGGAAGCTAAGGAAGCTCCCGCAGGAGTCACCAATCGATTCCTGATTCCTGATTTTATATTCAGCACGAGTGTACGTCTAGAACGAAATTATTGAAAATGTATCGGGGAAAAAATGTTATATAATATATATATGGACATATTTTATATATAATTTTATATATAATAATTTCATATAATTATATACGAAACATTTTTTCCCGGGGTGGATCTTGGCGCGTCAAACTTTGTAAATTACTAGTCGATAATTTAAAACAAACTTTGACAAAATTATTTATTAAACTTTGGTAACAATTTTCACTTAAACCCGGAAACATGTTAAATATATACGTTGGTGAAAACTCGACAATGAAGTGACTATTTCCTTGCGGAGGAAATATCAGCATCAAATTAAAGAATTCACCTAAAATTACAATTCGCTCTAAAAAACGTTGGAGCGTATTGCTATAGACATTAAATTGCTTTCACTCGCTGCGTGTCAATAATGAAATTTTCAAGCTGCAAATGTTGGGCCCGCAAATATTTACACTTTTCTAACGTATTTATGATTAATCCCATTTTCAGAATACAAATACGTAAAGCAAGCTTTACTTACGGGCAGAAAAAATATTAGTAAATATTGCGAGCTTGTAGATTTTAAAGAGAAAACGCCCGAAAATCGTACAAATTCAGGGAAACTTGCAAATTTGCGGTTTTTTCATTACAAAACGTCGCTGTATATCTGATGTATAAAAGTATGTAATGGGCAATAAAAATATAAAAATCTATCAAAAAATAATTAGTTTCAATGATCTCTGAAGTTTTATTTCTGATCTTCTTAAAAAATGTTTATATTCATAAAATCGCACACTGAAATCGTACTCGTGACTTCTTCCTGTATAACTATACGTACGAATGTATTATTATTGTATATAATGTATTATTAATCGAAACGAGCGCCGTGAATAATTCGAGCATGATTTAATGCAAGAACGAAACCTCATCGGGATATAAATTTGTTGAGCGACGCCAAAGAGGGCTGGCTGATAGAAGAGATCTGATCAGGCCGGACAATAGGCACTACGGTACAATAGCATGATCACGGCTAAATTAGATCGGTCTATCGATTGGTTCGTTGACTCGCAACAAACTTGTCACAGTGCGGAGTTAGATGCGACCGTGACTCGTATTTCTGATGGAGCCGCGCGTGACGTCAGAATCTATACGCGACGAAATCTGAGGAGTTCAACGCGGGAACGAGGTGAGACGAGGGCAATCCATTTTGGACGCAACTTGCGAACCCGAAAGTCCCAGACATGCTTTCTCTCCACGTCGAATCTCCGATTTATACGTCGTAAAAGCTTGCACGAAATCTTACCTATAAATTTTACAGAATAAGATATTTTTATTGTATCTTAAAAAAAAAGATCCTATATAAAATTTAAAAAATGCTACTCGTAAACTACTATAAAAGTAATTCGATATTTATATATTTTATATATTCTTGTATTACTATACTTTTTCTCTTTTAAAATTAAAGTGCATTTCAAAGTTATCCTGATAAAAGTAACGATAAACATGCTCCCAATGGTATCAATACTTATTTATTTTTTTATTACTTTTTTTTATTACCTTTTTCTTTTAAAATTAAAGTGCGTTTCAAAGTCACCTAGACAGAAACGATAAAATAAACAATACTGTTCCCAATTACGTCGATATTCATATATATTTTTATTACAATTTTTTTTCTTTTAAAATTAAAGTACATTTCAAAAGTACTCCGATAATAACGACAAAAAATGCTATTCCCATTTATATCAATATTCATATATATATTTTTGCATTGCTGCTTTCTTCTTTTAAAATTCAAGTGCATTTCAAAGTTACTTCGAACAGTGACGAACACTATTGGAGCAATAATGAGACTGAGAGGCTTGAAAATCATCTTCAGTCAAGACGTTTCGTAAATTTCGTAAAGCAATTTGGAGAGCGCTTGCGATATGACACCGAGTATTAAAGAACGAAAAGTTTAACAGCATCAGTCATTCATCTAGTAGGTTAATCAGCCGGATCAGTCAGTCATTCAGCAGACAATCGCTCATCTTCTCGTGATACTCTGATTACCAAAGAAACAAGGGCAATGAGATACGTATTGGGATGCAGGTAGGTTTTTCAGTCACTCCACGAGCCGAGCCGAGTCGAGCTACGAGAGGGAAAAAGCCCCGTATCTCAAATCAATCTCCATCCTCCTCTCTCACCTATATAGATATATCCCGCGTATATCCAGCACCTACCTACCTACCTACCTACCTACAAACCTACCAACCTACCTACCCTGCAACCCAGACCTATAATTTCCAGGCAACCCCTTCCCCGCCGTCGCCGCCGTTGACGGCGACGGCGACGGCGACGGCGACGTCGACGTCGACGTCGACGCTGTCGCCGTTACCGTTGAAGCGGAAGCGGGGGAAGGGGCCTGTTTACAGGATAACAGGATCCTCTTCACCTACGGTCGCGCCAGTCCACCGCCAGTCGCGATACCACCACCGGCGCATCAATCGCGGCGCGGCGGCCGTACGACCGCGCACACATTCACGTACGCACGTACACACGTACACACGTACATACGCGCGTCATACATATACACGCGAGCCACACGGGCGCGTGTCACCCGCGCGAGAGCGGCGAGAGCTCGATCCGCATCATCTCGTCGTGCATCGCGCGCGCGCCACGCGCCTATCCGCTTCATTCCGCTTCATTCCGATCCGCTTCATCCGAACGTTCAATCCGAACGCGAACCCGCGCGATTATTGGCTCTCTTTTTCACAGCCGCCGCCGTCACCGTCGCCGCAGCCACAGTCGCAGCCACAGCCACAGCCACAGCCATAGCCACAGCCACATCCGCCGCCGCGGTGTCTCCTCTTTCCACTTCCTCTACCTCTTCTCGGCACAGAGAGAGAGCCTATGTGCGGTGGTGGTGCTATCGCGCGTTTCCCGATATCGTTCGGCAACAGGTGAGTCACACACTCTCGCGCTCCCGGTCGGTCTAACCGTTCGCACGATCTATACGCTGTCTTTCGTTCGTTTTCTTCCTGCGTGCGTACATACGGGTGATGTACGCGTGAATGCGTGAAGAATGCCGCGTTCAACGATCTACTACCCTCTCGGGCTCTCGCCTCCAAGAGTCTCTCTCGGCTCCATGAATTACTCTACTCTCGGCCTCGCGATTTCACGGGGTGAGTTGAGTTAGTCCCGACAAACTGCGTCTCTCCATCAGGACGCACTTTTTTCTGTTGAGTATTGTATCCAACTTCTTGCACTCTAGCAGGCAATTTCCCACTCGCTTTTGCGCGGGAGAAGGCGCGACGAAGGCGGCGCGCGAGAAAAAAATTATGGACGGGAATAATATGGAGCAGGATCGGGGTCACCGGGTAATCCGGCAGGATAACATCGCCATGGGGTATCGAGCCGAAAATCGAGGATATAATGTTAGAGGGGTTGCGCTCGTAAGCTGCTAACGCTAACAGCTCGTGCGCTAATATCGATTTACTGGAGCGGATAACGCCCGTTAACGTCAATCCAATGAGAACTTATGGCGATTAGAATTTCACGGAACGGTATTAATTCTACGGGAGAACGTGGGCGAGATAGAGGAGCGTCTCCTCTTCACGAAACGGACAGGTGGCTGACGGGAGGAAGGAAGGAAACGAACGCGGCCTTTTAGCGAAGGACGCCTCTCTATCAGGATTCATATTTCCTGCATGGGAAGTCCTCCGAGAAAGGAGAAAAGGCTTGAGGAATGAGAAATAGAAGGTTTCTCTCTTTCGCTCTAACTCTTTCACTCTTTTGCGTTCTCCTTTTTAGCTCTTTCTTTTTTCAATCGCGACTTTTATATATGCTGTTAGAAAGATGAATATTATCGTTATTGATGCATTAATGACTACCTTTTAACAAATGAAGACGTATTTGTGTATAAGATGTACGTGTGCAAAGAGCTGGACAGCTAACAATAAATGTGCACTCGCGAGAATTCCCTAACAAACTAAATAATAATTAACGGCGATTCGCGTCAATCGCGCATTGTACTCAACGTCAGTTGAGTATCCGGAAAAAAGTATTTCAGAGAGCTCGTATTTTTGTATTGAGCACACAAAAATGATCTCTATTCCTGTCATCCGACCATAGAAGTTATGCGAAAAATGACTCGAGTCTCTTTCGCTCGCGAAATGCGAAACTGTTCGCTCGTAATACGTTTCAAATAGCAAAAATATAAATTTTACAGAGAGAAACAAAGTATTCCATGAATTTTGTTTTTAAAAAGAATTTATTTTTAAAGGTCGACCATTACGTAGACAAAACGTGGACAATTAATATAAATTTAAATTGATAAAGGACCCTCGTATCTTTTTTTCTTTCTCATTCTCCCTCTCTCTCTCTCTCTCTCTCTCTCATCCCTCTCTATTCAATTATACTTTTAAAAGGAATTCATTTATACATATGTAAAGCGCTCATTTTGTATTATACACGTTTATGAACACGATTTCGTTTCTTCTATTCACAACACGTCAAATATAAAAAAGAACATTCGAAGGGCTTTCCCTTCGCAAAAATATCATTTGCTCTGTTTCTCGAGGTCTCCTCATACGAATGTTCAACCTGTGGTTGAACACAGCGACTGTAAATAGTTAGTTTAATTATATATTCTAGTTATATTACAGCGAATCGACATCAGGTTCAATATTTACAGGATTATTTAACATACCGGGATGAAAACGCTTTTTCCAAATTAAGCCGCTGCAAATGAGCAACGAAACCTCATTCCCGCTCAATTTTAACTTTCAGTGTCGATAATTAAAAAGTTGCTGATGATAACGATCGGACAGACTCAATCCCTTCAGACAGACTCAATCCCCAATTGAGAAAGAATTTCGTATTTGGACATTTCATACAAAGCGCGGATAAAAAATTTAATTAATCACGAGGCGCAGGGACTTCAAATTAAATCTTCACAAAGAAAAAGAGATCAATTGCGGATCACACACAGTGTCTTTTAAAAATATAAAATAAAAAAGAAATTTAGTTTTTATGAAATGGAATACGAATGAAACTATTATTTATACTGTATCAAAAATAAAATTAATTAAAGGGTATTAGAAGACTTCAGTTTTACAAAATTAAATATTCAGTATTGAACTCGGGAATTATTTATAAAATTTCCGTATTCGTTATGCTCTTGTATTACTAATAAATTGTACTGTATAAATTGAACGTGCAACATATTTGTTTCATTCAGCACTTAATAATTTAAAAATCTCTTTTAATGTTTTTCATTTATTTCAACATAAAAACAAAATAATTTTATACGAACAGATATAATTATATAAAATTCGATTTAAAAATTACAAAAATTTGTCGTAACATGATTACAATATCAATTACGATATTCCTATCTCTTCTCTCTCTCTCTCTCAATTTATTTAAATTCACCACTAATCCCTGTAATTTCTGAATTTTCCGTAAAATTTATTGTAATTTTCGTGAATGTCTATTGAAAAAACAATACGGGTACAGATATAGGAATAGAAAGGAAAGAACAAAATGGAATTTATTTGAATTCCTTCTCTCGCGAATATATATTGGAGATTCACAATTTCGCGGAGTGAAATCCTCTCGTTTCGTCTATTTTTCGCCTGGTCGCGCCAATTTACAAAAATTCCCGCGTAACAAAGGCTGCGATAAAAGTGATGTTTAAAATCAATGTAATTTTCATGAATCCGATTTCGCGTGTCACAGATACAGGAAAAACCTCACTATAGGAAATACCATCATTGTACCTATCATCACGAACGACCATAGAGATTGCTCTCCCGATGTTACACCGATATTTCGCCATCCTCCCCCCCTCGTCCAACCCCCTCTTCTCTAAAGCGACAAAATAACGCGGTCGACATGATTTCGATTTGGCAGATAATAAACGGGCGAGGTCGACGCTGATTCACCGAAGCCTCTGGCTGGCTGATTCAGCATGTTCGCAAAATCCAGAGGCAGCAGCACGACGCCGTGCGACTTGCTTCCCGATCCGATACGCAACACATACGAGATCGGCAAGCAGTCCGCCACAGCCGGACCGGAGAACGTCTGGCGCATATACGATGGCTATCGGAAAAAGGACAGGATGGTAATTTGTTCGCGGGAAAACTCCCCCAAGGGATACAAGTCAAGAGAAAGTCAAAATGACTTTATACTTCGACGTCTTGAAAGTCAAAATGATGACGTTTATTGACATTTGATTATAAAGATATTTTGATTTTTTGTTGACCCTTATATGGCTTCCTTACGAGCCGTTTGCTCATGCTTTTTAGAATATGTATACACATATAGAATATGTATATACATATATATATACACTTCACACTGAATTATTTAAGCATTTGAAGATCCAACTTTGACTACAGCATACACCCAGGTTTCTTCGATTTAAAGAAATGTTTCTTCGCTAGACGGTTAAAAAATTAAAAAAATTTCTTTCATTTGCGAACGTCACTTCTTTGATTTAAACATTATTTTTTTAAACCAAAGAAAATTTATTTGATTTGAACATAATTTCTTTAAATCAAATAAATTTTATTTGATTTAAAGAAATAATGTTTAAATCAAATAAATTCTTGCACCTAAAATAAGATTCTTATTGCTTATGTTTTTTCTATTTTCTTAACGTCAAAACGATCTCAGATAGTAAGGTGTCTATTTGACATCATTAATTAGGCATTTTTATGTGAAGGATGACTAATTAATGATGAATCTGACGTTTAATCATCATAAAAATGACGTGGATTTCTTATAACTATATAACATCATACAAACTGACGTTATTTTCATGTTATTAATGGCATAAATAAATAACAATTATTAATTGATCAGTAATAATGTCACTAGTACATCGTCAATTGGTCCGACGTTAATAAGTATGACGTTGTAAATACCTCGTAGGTTGTATTTCGAAATTAATTGCCAGTACTGAAAATCTATAATATAATGCACGTAAATCGCATATAAATTTTCAACACTGGTAATAAATTTGGAACACAGCCCTCGAATGGGTAAATAAATGACGTCATTATTTTAAAAAGATGACGTCATTCTTACATCTTAAATAAAAAGTAACGTAAGATCAATAATTTAAAATGACTAGCTATTGACGTCAAAAAGATTACTTGGGATATCGATGGATGATTCAACGATTCCTATCGACATCGATTGACTTTAACCGTCGTAATTTAGTTTCCTATTTTTTTAACGGTGCGACTTTAACGATATCCGGATAGTAAAATAAAAAGAGAGATGATCGAATCGCGGATTAGATTTGAATTGATCGGATTTGGAAAGTCACTTTTGGAGGGATTCAAATGCGAGAATGAGATATAATTCATTCGATCTTGAATCTATCTGATACGTAAATGCATGGAAAGAATAGCTTTATAGAAGAAGTATCTAAAAATTTAACTAGATAGAGATCTGAAAAAATAATTTATTATTTTGAACTTTGAAGCAAGTCAGTATTAGGCTGTTCTTCCTTGATGAATTATGCTGCAATATTCACGAAACATTGGTACTCTAATAATAGATCTGAATACGGAGATATTTCGCGAAATGCAACTTCTATGTAAAAAATATCCGCGAAAGCCCCGAAAGCATTAACTTTTTAGACCATCCAACCAAAATATATATATATGTAGAACATTCAAGCTGTTAGAATATCAAATTTTTTACAGCATCACTCATTAAGTTTCCTACATAATTACTTTGATAATTCAAGGAAATTTTTTCAGAAAATATTTTCAGATCTGCGCGGGTATCTAATTAAATTTTTAGATATTTCAGCAAAATCTCCTTTTGTATTTGGGTTGCATTGAGAGAAAAGTGTTTAATATTTGAGATTATAATTGCATGGTAAAATAATTATGGTTAGTAATTTCATTTGTATGATTAATATTGCTGTAATGCTAGTATAATAATAATAATCTTATATGTATAATGTTCTCTCAAATATGAAAAAATTATACTGTAATTTATAACAATTTCAATATTAATATATTAAAATATATTAATACAATCAAGTTATAAATAATAAACAAAATAAATGTTTTTTTTTAGTAAATGCAATTATAGTAAATTGCAATTATAATAAATACAATTCTTTTTTAACATTCGCTTTTTTAACATTCACTATGACATGAGATAATATAATAAAAGATACATTAAAAAAAAATTGACTATATTTGCTTGGCTAACTATAAATATATTATTCTAAAAGATAACTATAAATTACATTTAAATTATGGTAATCGCAATCATTTCTTTCTCTCAATGCAAGAGAGTCTCGTGTTTGAATTCCAAGTTTACGATTCGTAGAGCGCGACGATAGCGGATAGAAGATAAACGCAAGTATTTGTTCGCTCGCAGGAGGTCTCGATCTTTCTGTTTGACAAACGATCCGTGGAGAAGCTGCACAAGCCGAAACGCCGAGAAACGGTCACGGACATTCTACGAGCGGGAGCTGCTCAAATGGAGCGGTACTCGCATCCGAAGCTTCTTCAGGTACGTGCATACGCAAGGTATTCGCGGCACGTGAATTCACTCGAGATATTTCGATCAATGCGCATTATATCGCAATTCGAGCGTTTTCGCGAGCCACTCCGTAGATCGATCACGCGCTATATTTGACCGGCGATGTAGGCGTACAAAGTGGAGGAGTGCGCGGACACGTTGGCCTTCGCGTCGGAGCCGGTCCTCGCCAGCTTAGCGAATGTCCTGGCGTACAAGGAGCAGTTGGCAAATACGCTCGCGGCGCAATCCTCGGGGCCGATGGGCAAGCAGAACCACCCGCCGACCACCAGCCACCGTTCGACCTTTGTCAAGGAGTATGAGCTGCTCGAATTGGAGGTCAAGTACGGGCTTCTACAGGTAAGAGAGCGCGATGTCGAGGACAAAAGAGGGACCACCGACAATACATTTCTGGGGGCAATAGATTCCCTAATTGGGCTTTGAAAAGATTTAATAATTTTTCATCTCTCTGTGAGAATGAAAATTTATCTGTGTGAAAAATTACAAAATTCAAATACGTGCCACGACGAAAATTTTGCGAAAAATATTTAACAAGACTCAGCATAGTAAAAGATATTTTTTATTTGTGTTAAAAAATCGGTTCACTCATACAAGTTTTTGACAAGTTTAAAACTTTATATTGACGTTTTAATAAATTCGAGTAATGAATTTAACATTATGCAATTATGTTATGTAAATAGTTTGTTAAATTGATATTCAACACTTTATAGTGTCAAAATAATTTATGAACAAGTGAACGAATAACATAAGAACAATGTGCTTTAAAACGTAAACTCTAAAATGAATAAATAAAATAGATACGTGTTAATTTTTTTTAAACAAATATGCTTCCATAGTTTGCTTACAAAGCAAACTTGTATTAGTGCTACATTTTTATATTAATTTTTTTTTACGTAACGTTTGTATTACTTTCTAAAATATTCCTCTTGTATATTAAATTAATACAAAAATTTCAGTGAATCGTTTGGGACACGATGATTAACGTGAAAAAAGATAATTGTTACTTTCTTCTTTGCTACGTATACCTCGATTTCCGGAAACCTCTCTTGTTTGTCTACGTACCTACTCTCGCGGACTTTGCGACCTCAAATCCGGGACACCGATAATGGAGTTCGTCCATTAGCAGTTAAGTCATATAAAACACGAGTACGGAGAGAAGAGGGACAAAGTGATGTGTTTTTAAGCGCTTACACTCGTGTTATTACAATATCGCCATTGTGCTTTTTTCTACATACTCTCTCCATCTCTTCTTTCTCAAATAGACACGCGATCGAAGGTTTCCATAAAAACTACACCCTTGTGTTATTACGTTGTAACGCTGCAGCGTGTAACGTTGCAGCACGAAATTAGGTATAGGCGATACCTATATAATAGCAAATAGAGGAGAGGCAATTTCGATGTACGAGTACGCATGTATGACCGTGACATTGTGCGTAAGCACGGAATCGTAGCGCGTAGATGTGATAACGGGGTTGCAGAAAATTAAGTCGAATCCGAGCGCATGCGTGCAACAACGAAAGGGATGGTGAAAGGGAGAGAGAGAGAGAGAGAAAGAGAGAGAGGAAGGGAGAGAGAGAGAGAGAGAGGGTGGTCAAAGTGAATTTTCTCAAAAACGAATTCCCGGTTGTAACCATGCGAAATCAACTCCATCACAGCGCGGCGAAGTAGTTCACATAATAGAATGTATTACGAAGGGGCGTAATAGAATGTCTAATGCCGTCAACCCTCTCAAACCACGAGTTAGACTTGTGCCGCTGTCTAACAGCGATCGCGTTCGGTAACTCAGTTTAATGATTCGAATTTGCAATTATATCTTTCACGAAGAGAAATTCATATAATTCTATATCTATTCGAGCCGTTAAAGAGAAAACAAATAGAAATTCGAAATGTAAAAAAAAGTGAAAAGGGCTAATTATTAGACTATTTACTTTTTACTTTTTACTTTTAAAAATTATTTGAAGCATAACAATTAAAGGAATAACATCGAAAAGTATATGAGACGTTATTAAAAATAATATTGGAATGAAAAAGCGAGAGTTTGGTCCAGATAGTCGGATTCATGAATTTTTTATTGCTTATATTTTGCAGATCACGGAAGCCCTATTATTTCTTCATGGCAACTGTAAATTTCTCCATAGAAATGTTTGCCCGACGAGCATCATTATCACAAAAAGAGGCACGTGGAAGTTATCGGGGTTCGAGTTTATCGGTGAGTCTAATCTCGTCATCCTTCGTACTAAGGATAAAAACACTAATCGAAGTTTATCCATTTTTAGTAAGTATCAGCCACTTTTTATCAATTAAAACATTATCTTTCATCAAATTATCGAAAGGCAAATACGATGAAGTATAATTCATCAATAAATGAATATATAATAACAAAAATTATATTAGCAAATTTGAAGGACTAGGAGTCATTAAATCTTGAAATTATTTCCTCGTGCACATTGCGGCTTGGTGTACCAATACATTATACAGTAGAAATAAAATCGATGAAAGGTAAATGACGTATCGGTTAGACGTGATATCGAGGGCTAAAAAAGACAGATGCGCGACCTTTTTACGCTGCAGTTTTTAGTCAGAATATATTTCGCTTGTTAGAGGGTGCCAAGGAAATACCGATAACCGTGCAGTCATGGACGAAGCACATGCCGAAAATGACTCAGCCGAATCTCGATTACATAGGTGAGACATCGTAAAGGTTGTCGTTAACGCACACCCACGCTGGGAAAGCTGCTTTTAGTATCTGCTACGTGTTTTACGAGCCTTACAAATTTCATAAAAATCAGATTTATCTTTCCTTAACGTTTAACACGTTAAGTGCGTTCTCGATCTCTCGTATGAAAAGTAGCAGCTCTCAGTCTATAAATAGAAATGGTTTTTCTATTAATACAGACGGACATTTTGTATAAATATATTTAGAGAATCTCTTTAGTGTGATAGAAATAAGCAAATCAATCTCTCTGTACAATCGAAAGATGTAAATCTGTATTTTGAGCATACATTTATTAATATTTAACCCGGTTTGTTTTTCATCTCGTATTTCCTTTACGATTCTCGATTACATAAAGCAATTTCATATTTAACATTAAACGTGCAACGAAAATAGAAATCTAATTATACAGTCGTCACAATAACACAACGTGAACTCTGTTTTATAATCAAAAACATTCGATAAACTCCGATCAAATGTAAAATGTAAAATGAGTTTGTTCTACACGTTAAAAAAATAGACTTGCTTACACGTGCAAGGAAAAAAGAAAATAAATTCGGTAGCGTCAACGGGATCGGATTTATGCAAGAAACTTCATTAACTCCGAACTTTAGCGATAAAACGGGCTGCTGCTTTCTATCCGGCAGCTTCAATCGAGCCACAGCAAGCTCTCCGAAAATTATACTGGGATAGCTTTCCGCACGTGGCGATGCGATACGATTTCCTATTTGCATTGTTGATGATCCCTCTCGCACCTCGTCGAGAAGAGGATTTGTAACGCGGCCGCGCTACATGTTACAGCACCAGAGGTACAGCAGAAAAAGCTCGGGAGCTTCTCCAGCGACATGTACAGCCTAGGGATGACGATATGCGCGATTTACAATCAGGGCCGGCCACTGATACAGGCAAATCACAGCTGCTCGGATTATCTCAAGCAACTCGAGACCGTAAGTTAATCCGTTCGCGAGACGCAGGCGAGACGATATTCCCTTCGAAAGCATGCGAAGAAATCATAGGATGATCTTTAAAAGTATTTAACTCTCGAGAGACACGGAATCTCTCTTCGTCTTCTCATCGCTCTGATCGTCGTAAATAAACTTTGTTCCTTTCAGTTGTGCTTCCTCAAGTTGTAAGTTCACGGAAAGAACTTTTGCTGAAGTATCAAAAATTGAGCTAGATACAGATCTGAAAATAATCTTGTTCGTTCATAAAATAATTATATAGGATATGCTTAAACGTTACTTAAGTTAATACACCAAGTTAAGAGAAAGTCAAAATAACTTTATTTTCTGACGTCATGAAAGTTAAAATGGTGGTGATTTTGTTTTTTTTTTACAAAATTTGAATGTTTAAGAATCGAAATAAAGAGTTTCTTGGATGATGGCAATGCTGCAAAAAGTTTTAATATTCTAGCAATCAGTTTAAAACGTTCTTTATTTTGATGATCCGTATCTCTGAATTTTTATGAGATGCTTTAGCAAAACTGTTCTTTTTTCATTATGTAAATGGCACTTCGATCGCAATTCCGCCGAACGTTTGATCGAAAAGTAAAAGAGAAAAGTAAAAAAGTAATGCTGAAAAGAGTCGTTAGATTGTCTATACTACGCTTTCTATACTAGCTTGACGATCAAGTTGCCGTTCTTTTGCCACTGATACCGATACCACTTCGGGAAGCTGTGACGCGACTTTTGCACAAGGACCCCAAGCAGAGACCAACTGCGCAAGTTTTGACCATGATCAAGTTCTTTCAAGATCCATTCGTACACGCTCTGCAATTTCTCGACGTCAGCAAGATGAAGGACGTGCATCAGAAGGAGCACTTTTACACGACGACTTTGAGAGAACTTCTGCCGTATATGCCAAAGGTACACGCGAATGTCATGACGTTATATGTATATTCAGGATGGACTTGGAGTGAATTAGAATTGCGAAGAATTGGAACGAAGAATCGGCTATCTAAAAGCTAGTTTGAATCTTGATATAAATCATAATGTATGTATATCCCTTTGAGATGCTTATCGAAGATGCCTTACAATTCTTCTCATTTTATAATAATGGTAATCCGCTTTTTGCTAATTATTCTACTATAATCCCTCACAGCATTTCTTTCCCTCACTTCATTTTCTGCATTTTAATGCACCGAGAAACATCCTTTCCGTAATTCCGAGCGAATCCAATAGATTTCCGATAGATTATTATAGAGACGTGAAGAAGAAATGTTAAAACGTTTAGTGGAGCAAATGAGATCTTCGACAGAATAATGCAATGACTTCCTTTTTTTAACACTTTTGGATCTGATTTTATTGGAACCATGTTAAAAGAATTTCTTTTAAATTCAATTCAGGAACATTTTGATAAGTATCATTCATACAAATCAATTTTTTTTTCAAATTTTGACGTATGCATTATTATGTAAATCTGATGTCAGATGATCATCGGTAGAATTGAATAACTTCAACGGACAATGTCTTCGAATTGATGTACATTACGATATCTGAAGAGGTTAACATGTTTAGCATTATTTTACAATATGCTATAGATTGTTTACACTGTGATCGAAATTCCAATTCATTTAATCGTACGTGCCCGTATGCTTCCGCGAAATGTCGCGTATCACACAAACGTTCTCCGTTTTGTGCAGAAACTCTGGTATCAGCATATCTGGACGTATCTTCACGCGGAGCTGCAGACGCAGGAAGTGCTGTCGGCCGTGCTGCAGCCCATGCTGTACATTGTCCAGAACAGCACGAAGGAGGAATACGAACGGATTGTGTTTCCCACGCTTAAGTACGTATTACATACAGAACGAGAACGGAAATGAGCGCGAGACCGCGCGAAATAGGCACGTCTCATCTCACCCTCTCTTCCGTTTCTCTCTCTCTCTCTCTCTCTTTCTCTTTCCTTCGCTCCCGCAGACCTCTCTTCGCCAATCGAAAGTCGATTCAGGGAACCGTCACCCTACTGGAAAATCTGCACATCATCCTGGAGAAGACGCCCCAGGAATACGAACACGAGGTGCTCTCGACGCTGTACACGTCCTTTGAAAATTCGACCATTCAAGTGCGGGTGAGTAAACTCAGGGAAAAAGGAAAACACTACTGTGATTTCAATATTCATGAAATAAATAGCGATCCAATAATTGCAGGAACCAAACTCTAATGTTTGGAAAATTATATTTACATTTTTCGAATATCTTACTGTCTTAGTGAATCTAATTTTTAGCAAAGGATTAATAGGATTCTTAAATTTAAAAAAATACAATAATAATTAAAAAGAGAGCTAAACGCAGATCTCGGTACGTAAAATAAATTAATCATAAGTATTTATAAAGATACATAAATTTGAAAATTTCGATAAGTTCGAGCATTTTACATATAAAAATTAAATTTACGCTCTCAATCGAGATCGATCTTGGATCGATCTTTAAAATTGAATTAATGTCAATCACAGCCGGTTGGTAAACTGAATAAACTATGAATTCCAAGATAACGAGCAAGTGAAGAAGAGAAAACCGGAACATTTTTAATTCATTTATTTTACGCATCGAGATTCGGTTCTCATTAACCTTTCTTTTTAATGATTGTCTTCAAATTTTTGATATGTATTCTTAATTTGATATACATCTCTTGTAAATTCTATTTTAATTCATTGACACTTTTTTGCGGTATTCAGAATTTTCGTAGTGACAATATTCTTGATCTACGTATATCTGAACGATAACAGTTCATGAATATGCAAGATCACATAAATATGCAAAGTCATCGAAAAATTTTGTCGCATCAACAATTCATTCGTTTATCAGACGGCCGCGTTCGTGGCCGTGGCACACGTGACGAATTATCTCGAAGATGACGCTATACGTAATGTGGTGCTGCCGAAACTACTAGACGCCTTCGAAAATAATTTGACGAATGCTCGGGTACTCATGGATGTGGTTCCATGCATCCTAAGTCGCCTTGAGAAGCAGAAGATCATCGATTGCATTCTTCCGCTGCTCTGTAAAATCAAGCTGCAAGAACCCGAGATCGTCGTGCGGGTTGTAAGTAAGTGAAAGTAAAGGCGAATACACGTGGATTTACGCGGGCGTTTAATATAGAAGTCATACCCCGACGATCGATTGTTGCTTTACCAGCTAAACAATGTTAACTATAATCATATTAAATTATATTACCTATAATAATATTAAATTTTCACTATAATTGAAATAAAAACTAAACTGAACAGCAAAATTAAATTAAAGCACTTGAATTAAATCAAAGCACTTAGAAGATGTTTCAAAATGCGATTTTATCTTTCTATTTTTATCTGTTGAGACAAGCAATTAAAAAAACTTTCTACGTGGAAAGAACAGTTTGCTGAAGTATTAAAAAATTTCATTCACTTGTATTATATTTATATATTCTAAATAAAGAAATTTTATCTCGCTAATAAAAAACTAACGTTGTGACACATGCCCTTCAGTCGATTAATTAAAAATTTAATTTTAGATACGCTAAAAATAATTTTATTTGACCTATCAAAATAAGTTAAGCAGGATGCTTAAATTATTCTTAAAATGTCAAAGTTTTACCAGTATTATCATCAACGTTTAAGAGTTTTAATAATTATTTTGATGGTCCAGCAAAATTATTTTTAGATCTCTATCTAGCTCAATTTTTAGTTACCTCGGTAAAATCGTTCTTTTCGAATATATTTCAATATATTCACCTGTAGATTGTAACATAAAATGTTCAACTACAATAATCTCAAAAACTTTTTAGTACCAATATTCTTATTGGCTGTCAGTAAGAGGATAGATATCAGCTAGAGACCGTTTTAATACATAATGTAATATGATTCGAGACAGAAAAATAAAAAATAAGACAGAAAAAGGAAAAATACGCAGGGTTATAATATCCCATAGGGATAGATAATGTAGATATTCATTTTAAAAAGGAAGAAACGGTCATTACTAGACACGCATTTAATCATTCTCGTTTCTTTCGCGTATTTCAGATATTTACAGGGTGATGTTGACCGATAAGAAATATGGGTTATCAGTGAATTGGATTGCGACGCATGCAATGCCTTCTCTATTACCGCAAACCGTGAATCCGAAGCTGAATCTCGAGCAATTCATATTGCTCCTTGAGGTACTGCAGGATATGCTGAATAACATTGAGAGGCAAGTTTCAATTAGAGTTAAGATCGTATGGATATATATATATATATATATATATATATATATATTCGGTAAACAGGAGTGCAGAATAATGATTCCCTAGCGGCTCATAATTAATAATCGTTGTGAAAATAAATGAATAATTATATGCGGTAAATGGTACATAAAATCATTAAAGAATTTTCCAACTCATAAAATATTAATGACTGTTTGCATATATCCATTCGGAAGTAACTCAATGTAAAATTTATAGAAAAGAATATCTAGTCTTTTATATCATAATTAATTCTTGTTTCCGATAATTCTTTTTATCGTTGTTTCGACCGTTCAAAAGATCTTATTTACGTCACTTAACGCGATTGCAACATGGAGCACTCCATACAATTAACGAATATTGCGGTTGCTAATTAATTAATATTGCGCAACTATCGATCGATATAGGCATCTTCATAATTTTCAAAAGCATCTTCGGAATTTTCATAACGCTCACGCGCGAGCTCTCCTTTATTTTTTTTTAAATTGCAGAAATCAGAGGAACAAACTGACGCTCGACAATCTCTCTTTACCGAGTCCCGACAAGTCTCGACCCTTGCGACACCAATATAGCACCGACAACGTACACGTGCCGGCGTTTAACATTCCCAATTTGCGCATCGAGCAACGCAAGACCTCGTCGGCCGAGGACATGGCCAGAAAGAATAGCATTGGTGCGAACATTGACAGAAATATTAGACTCTGGTGTCTGTTCCAACATCCTTTGAGCAATGTGATATTCTTTGTGTCAAGGGACTGAATTTTTTCAAACTTTCTCGTTGTCTTGGATTAATTTGTAATGAGGTCTAATGTTTCCTTTTCAACACATCCATAACAGTTAAAAGGGTTACGACACTTTTCTTCCACAGCGAAATAGCACTCTGGTGGACGGTTTCCATAAATATTAGCTAAGCTGAGCCGGCTGAGCGATTATTTAATAAAAACTTCGACTCCTTCGAGTGACAGATAAGGTCCTCGAAGACACCTGGAAGAAGCACAGGGGGATGGCTCCATTAAGCTTATTTAATATTTATGGAAAACGGTCCTCCAAGGAATTAAGCGATCCCAGTTTACGGATATTAAAACGACGTTTCTCCCTGCATGCAGGATCCATATCAACGGCATCCGCGGAAAATATGGCGCGGAAAAGTTCAGTGGCTGGTAAGTGAAGATGACGATTTCCTGATCCTTCGTGTAATAAAATATTTATTTTATTTTTCCTTGGTGGAAGAAAAAGAAAAACGCGATGTATCTCGAGACGTTTGTAGATCGATTTAACCGAACGTAACACGTAACTGTTTAGCGATGTTCGGCGGATGGTTCAACTCGCCCTCGGCCAACGACAGTAATTTCCTGCGAGTCGCCAATACATTCACCAACAGACGACTGTCGGACAACACCCTGATGACACCGAAGATACGGATAGCGCCGTCCTGCGCGAGCTCGCCAGGTGGGACGCCAGGCACCAGCCTCCCGCTGATCCGTCGACACTCCAGTACGGGTCCCCAGGACCGACGCGGGTCCAATATTAATTTATCCCCGCCCACGGTATATACATACATACATATCTTCCACGCCTACTATAATTTGCACGTCGTAAAATGATGTCGCCGCTACGCGACGTACAATAAAAAAAAAAAAGAAAAAAAAAAGAAATATAAAAGAAATACATGATGTTAAAATTGATACGAATAATGTAGAACGATCGCCTCTGCGGTCGTGAAACGCGAAAGAACCGATATTCTGAAACGAGTCTCCTTTCATAGAGAATTTTTAACGTATTTTTTTTTTATTTAGAGAATTAAATATATTAAATAATTGAATAGCACAGGAACGCGTTAAAGTTAAACTTAAACTAGCATGACCTACTAACATTCTTCGGAACAATCGGAAAACTACCTGCCATCTATAAAAGCGAATCCCTCCTATTGATCATACAGACGGCGTAAAGCAGAAATAAATCGGAGTTGTTAATTGATCCGCCGTGCGGAGTATTAATGCGCGGAATATTAACAGAGTATAGGCGGGCGGAATCGCAAATTAGATTTACGCGGAAAGTTTTAACGATCATGAGTTTTAACGATCGAGAAATTTGTTTTCCTCTCTCTTCTGCTTCTCGCGCATAAATCGATGCGTAATTTTGGCGATGGGTAATTTCGATAGCGATTCGTACAGCACAAATTATTTCAGTAGTATTAATGGAAAAATTGCAAAAATGTTGCTGCAAGCTTCTATGCTATAGGAATTACAGGTGCACAAAGAAAAATATATACTGTATGCAAGTAATAATTACCTGTTAATAAGTATTTCAAAAATTTATTAGGTGTTGGAATTAATTCGTAGCGTTTTACAAGTGATGGGAAGTACTTTCATTAATGTATTTTTTAATGCTCATGTGAAATAAATAACATTCTTTCATTAAAAACGCTACGAATTAATTCCAACACCTAATATATATTCACAAATTTATTCAAATTTATTCGAAATATATTCCGAATTCTAGCGTAATACTTCGATCAAGATTATTATAGTAAATTAAAACAAATTCGATTTATTTCTTATACGTAGTTGTTTTCTCGATCAATTTTAAAATATTCTTCAAAAGAAAATAAATTCTTGTTTTTAGGTTTAATGAGTTTTTTTTTTCTAAAAGTTGTAATAATTCGGAAAAAAAATGTTTTATATACAATTAATTAAATATAATTATAATATATAAAATATTTTTTTCCCAGGAAGTATATTTTAAGATTATTATCAAGAAAATATTCTCTGTTAAAGATAACCGTTACTTAGAAAGAAGAAAGTAAATTGAGTAACTATTTTTCTTAGGCGATAGAATAATATTTTTCTGTGCGTGGGGCCATCCGAATAACATCGAGATCTGTTCGCAGGGTGCCCTACCTGCTCAGTTCAAGCTTGAACAGTATTCGTGGTTCGAGACGGCCGTCCGTGTCCTCGACATCGTCGCAGCAGGGACTCGGACTACTGCAGCAGGTTGGCTCCAGCATGGTAAGACAACTACCCCCCATCTGCCTGAACCTGAACGGACCACCACCACCACCAACACTCTCTCCATCACTCCAGCTACCGGGACAGCATTCCCACTGACCCTCCGTTACAGTGTAAGAATATTCACTAAGCCTTAGCTCGGTTCGCGCCTACCGCTCTCTCTCTCCGATTTGATCACTTCCCATGCACCTTGTCCTTAGATTAGATTCTCTCTCTCGCTCTCTTTCTCTCTCTTTCTCTTTGTTCTCGATTAATTCGGAGAGACCGTCGCAAAGGCGCGATATCGAAATATTGATCGGAGCGGTCCTCTGCTGGCGATGAGATATAATGAAACAGGATAATTTCGAAAAGGGCTTTGTTCCTAGGAACATCCCGTGCTTTTTCTGGTACAAATCAAGTTTAATACTCTACTATCCCAGATATATCGACAAAAATTATGTAGTAACGTTCTTTCTAAAGTTACTAAATTATTTTTCCAACATGGATATCACGAGAGACAGGATGGATATCTTCTCGAGAAAAATTCGGTTTTACAATGGCCAAAGAGGATATAAATTCAGAGATATTATATTGCATATAAAAAAAATCCCTGGGAACTTTTCTAAATGATTCTCCTACGTACGTTGTAAGAAATCCCATCAAGATTCGCGCTTTTCCAAGACCGATCGTTAATGCGGTTCCTCTTTATTGTTGCAACAAACGTCTCGCGTACACCTCTTGAGAAACGGTGAGAAGCGTAAAGGACGACTCCCTCTTTCCCGTGTTGCAGTATCAATTCTTCAATAGACAACCCGAAGCGTGAAGCGCCAACGATTGTCGCTGAACGAAGCTCGGACAAGATCACGGTGGTTGTGGAGTCTCTAATGAACGCACACCGATCTCCTTGCACGCTCGGTCAATCGTAAAGAATAAAACAAGGAGGAGGTGATAATGAATCGTAGGAGACTCTCGTCCAAGGATACGTCCCCGTGCAACAAGATGCGACGATAATTCTTTCTTAATTGGCCTCGAGATCCCGAGAAGACGCGAAGATCTCTTATCGGGAATTGACGATTCGATCTACGTCCCCCAGGAATAGATCGTGATTTGAAGAGAAATGGAAAGCGGCACTCGCTGCGGATTATTCTGGCCAGATCTGGACCGAGCGAATGCGAATGAAAATGCGAACATGCGACTGGCCTCGGTGAGTATTTCCGTTTGCGATCGTCGAGACGAGATGCTCAACAATCCCCAAGTAGAACACAAGTCATCACGACGTCACAAATTCCTTATCCTAAAATTTCATAACTTTTCCTTGATTTTCAGACAAAATTTCATGATTTCACTGAAAAAAAGGAGTGTTTAATTTTAAAATATTAAAATGTTTTGTTTTCGTCTCTATTTTTTAAACTTATGGCCGGTTGTTCCATCTTTAGATAAACTACGAGAGGTGATTTATTGGATAAACAAAAGAATATAAGGATATAAAAGAGTAAGAGAGTGAGATAGTGAGCTGAAATTTATCGAAAGGTGGAAACAACGAACAATCTCTTGAAGATGTTTTAGTTTTAAACTTTTTCAGTAAACAAAACATTACGTGTTCGGCTTGAAAACACTATGTATTTTAAATTCAAACACATAATATTTTCATCAAATACGATAAAGAACGCCAAGATTGATCAAATTTGGATGTTACAATTAATACATTATATATTCTTTTATTAAATCATATATCTTGAAACTAACGTGATTCTAATATTAACACATATAAAAAATAAGAGCATAAAAAACCACAGCATAAGTTAATGTTTTAATTAATGTAATAATAATTAAATATCACAAACTATAACTTGTGCTGTGGTTTTTTATGCTCTTATTTTTTATATGTGTTTATTAAATCAATTATTCCAGATATAATTGCGAGCCGATAACATTCGATTTCAACACAATCATTTCTGAAACGCTAATAATCCCCCCTAAATTAAATTAGAAGGAAAGAAAGAAAGTAATAAATTATATATGTTTTGTTTATGAAAAAAGTTTAAAATTAAAACATCTTTAAGAGTTTAAGAAATAGAAACAAACAATATATTTCTGTAAAATTAAACACTTCTTATTCAATATTCCCCTGACAATAATATTATTATTATAATTTAATATTTTTTGCATTTTTATCTTAATTTGGAAACTGTTAAATATCTTGTTGAGAGATCAATTTGACGTAGCAACGTAAATTACTATTAATGTTGCTGATATTGCTTGCATTTTTAATTGTTGGGTCGATAAAGTTACATACATATGTACGTATTTAAACCTCTTTAAAGCCGAAAAAATTTTGCAAAATTCACCGGCACTTTTCCTTAATTTTTTTCCTGATTTGTCCATATTTCCAATTTCCCTGAAAATTCCCTGATTTCCAGTTTTGTGGCAAAATGTTCAAAGTGACATCAAAATGATTATTAAAAGTTACTTTTTAATCAATAACGGATTCATTTTAATGTCCTTTTGATATTATCGTTGACTTGTTCTACTTAGGTCGCGTTCATTCGCGCTCGCTCATCAGATCCGACTTAACGCGTGTACAATCTGACCTAATACATATATAGTATACTTACATATACATATAGTTATACACACAATATACTCTTCGCGGCTGACAGGATCGCGATTTGATGGCCGCAAATTAGCCCGGGGAAACCC
Organism: Acromyrmex echinatior; assembly: GCF_000204515.1. The sequence goes on along the minus strand of NW_011627527.1, from coordinate 941,158 downwards.
CTCCTCTTCCCTCCCAAGTCGGGCTAATAATCGCACCGCGTGTATCTCGGTAATATTACTCTCGTTACCACGTAGTGGTGACGAAGGGTTCAGGGATAGATCATTTGGCAGTTCTTGTACAACGGACGTGAACACTCGGGGTACATCAGAAGACGTCGACCGATTCCTTGGAATGGATGATCACGAATGCATCAAAATAATGAGATTATTTCCTATTTCCTCATATCGATTATATCTATCAGTATAATCCGAGTTATTACATGCTATCGTTTCCTTTTTATGTCATTAGTAATTAAGAATAAAATCGCGTTTAACGCTCAATGTGACCGTCCGATTTTGAACTTCACTTACTCTGGATCAGCGATCGTTTCGCTGTAAAGCGGCTCGAGAACATCCGAGAACATTCCGATTTTCGACAGTCAAACGACGAAGATATTCGGAGAGTCGCGACTTCTGATTTATCTCGTATATCAAGGAGGCACGTCGTAAGAATAAGTACACGCGTATCTCACAAGCAAACAAAGTAATATACATATATAAATACTATATATACATCTCTCTTAGCCACATACGAACAAAGAATGAATATTTTTCTCGTCGATATATATTTGTCTATGTAACAATCTATAAATATGTATATCGTAATAACGGCGTGAGCGGTCACATGCGTCTGGCATGTGTCTAGTCGTCACGTCGTCAGTCGTCAATTGTCGCACTACACAATCACTAAATCTTAAGGTAGCTTTTGTAACTCAGGCGACGTCGCTGTGCGAAGACGGGTAACGCATACAGACGCACACTTCCTAGCAGACATAAATATACGCAAACGCATCACGTGCAACCGTTTGAGTTTCCTCGCGGAGCAAGATGCGGTATTGTCGTTTGAATTGGCGGGCAAATAATTATATCGATAAAAGGACTGATGAATTGTTCCATGTATTTCATACGTCTGTTCGCGTACGTAATTGACTGCGCACAAATTACATTTTCTACTCAAGAAATATACATTTCCTGCTCTACAAAATATATTTCCCAATACAATCAATGACGTAACAGAGAAAAGAGTGAATGGAATATATTTAACAATTCATAGAATTATATTAAAAGATTCGTTTCTAAAAGTTCTTACTGAGGATCAAATTTTGATAATGTAAACAAGCGACAAGATTGTGTTCCAACGATAGCGTGGAAAGATTTAGAAAATAATAAATTTTAAAAGATACGATTTAGTCGCGAGATCATTTATTAACCCAGTCAGAAATGACTGGGAATTAATCGCAAATTTATTCTAATAAATTTATTATTATTATTATTATTAATAAATTTATTATTATTATTTATTAAAGACATAATTCAACAATCAAATGAGGCTAAATGAAAGATAAGAATGTCCGCAATTTATTAATAAAAAAAAAAAAATAAATAAATAAATCCAAAACTCATGCAGAACGCGAATTGCAAAAAAAAGTTTAACTTAAAGTTTAAATTAATTAATCATACTTTTTTTGATGGAGAAAGAGAAACAGAGAAACAAAATATTCAGTACAAATGTTTGAAGAAATATCAGGACATATCGTTACGATTTTTTCATCTTTTATATATTCCAGATATAAACTGATATGCTCGATGTAAAAAAAAATACAAAAAAATTTCCAGATAAAGTAGATCCATCCAAATAGAACACAGAAGTCACAATAATATATCATAAGAACATTCTCATAAATTTATTCGTCACTTATAATTAGTTCATTTTCAAGTATTAGATGATGTCATCCTGATAACATCCTATGAATGAGAGTCATAATTAAATCATTATAATATTACAGGAATATTACAGGAAGTCATTATAACGTCATTTGCCATTTACTCCGGATCTACAATAGAGTTCTAAGCCTTAAGTCATAAGAAATGGACGAATCATAGTCGATTATTTTCCTCGAATTCGACTGTAATTAGTCAATTTCTTACGACTTAAGGCTTAAAATACCTATGTCCGTATATTCATAATCTTGTACTTAAGATACTTGTTCCTTAAATTTATCTTTAGATGCTCAGTAGCCAATGAAATAATTCATAGAGCACATCTGAAGATAAATTTAAGGAAGCCTTAAATATAAGGCCTGATTATGAATACGGGCACTATCGCAGATCCGTGGTTAAGGAAATGTTGAAACGACGAACTTGATCTCGATATCGATAAAACGGATTCTCAAGCTTTTACAATGTGCTTTTTGTATCTTAGCTTAATTTTGTCTTTCATTCCGTTTTCTCTGTTTTCTGTCGCCCGAGATAAAAGTTAACGAACTTTGGAAGAAACAAAAAACGCAAAAAATACAATTTCAGACTTTAATTCTAAGTAAAATATTACCTACATTTCTTGCTCTACATCCTACATACCGCATATTAAGTATAATATTAACATAAGATATTAAGTATACTCAGAACGTACTTTTCCATTCATTTCTATTGTAAGCTTTAAAATCATAATTTCTCATTATATATATTTTTATTTTATTAGAAATTATTCAAATAATGAGGAAAATACTTTTTGTTTAGATATATACTTGGAATCATTTAAATTTGTTCGAGTTGCATGCTCTTATTCAACGCGTCGCAAAACGTGCTCATTAGAGTGAGTAACAAATGGTAGAAACATGTTCGAGAATGCGACGCGAAAAATCTTTATACAATGTGAAGAAATAAACACGTGGTAACAGGAAACTATAATTTACATTTTTTTTTTATTTTTCATACATGTTTGCATTTTCCTGTAATTATTTGCGTGTTTTCTTTTATTCTGGAGAATATTTTTTATTATACATAAAAAAAAGCAAAGAAAATAGAAAAGTACGAAATGCATGCTTTGTTGCGGTACGCAAATGACTCGAGCATTTTCTTAAAAAGTGAACTTATAAGTAACAAATAAAGTCATGTGTGATTAGAGTTACTCTAGTCACAATAATGTTCTTACGATACCTGTACTTTACTTGAGATTGGAATTTCGGAAATACTCTCTTTCTCTCTCCTTTTTTTGTTCTTAAAATATTCTTACTTGTTATGTATGCTCACGAAGCAATGCATTGCAGGAAAACAAAATTGCTGATATGCGATAGTCATACGAGGGAGATTCATCCTAACTTGAAAAATATATCACTTATTGAAATAATATGATATACACAATACACATGCATCCGATACACACAATACAGTGGTAGTGCTGTAAACTTCTTAAAGCCTGTATCAGACTATTATCACTTCGCGGACTGACTGCCATCTCTCGGTAATTAGGCCTGCGACACACGATGCTTTCCCCGCTGGATTAGAATCTTGCACCGTATTGGCTGTGATGCTGGCACTGACAGCCAATACGGTGCAAGATTCTAATCCAGCAGGGAGACAAGCATCGTGTACCGCAGGCTTTGGAATTGTTGATATAAGCTATGTTTGAAAACATTGACCGCGTGCCGTGTCTTCGAGTACATTTTACTTTTTAGGTTTGTTCCCATGCTTAAACATGCTCCTACTTCGTCCAATCATAGTTCCTATTCACTCAAATGCGCTCGTTAGAGTGAAGAAACTATGGAACTATGGTAGAAACATGTTGGAGCATGTTGGAGTATGCGACGCGAACAAACTTTTTGACTGTGTTCGCTTTAAGCGTCATCTTTGTTGCTTATTAAATATTAAACAAAGACAATTGATGCTCACAAGTAACATGAGCGCCAAAGCGAACGTAGCCCTATTTTATCCCTGTTGTTCACCGAATATTAAATAAGATATTTAATATGATATTCGAAGGTATTCGAGTTATGTTTTCAAACCTTGCAGAGTCGGTAATCTGATATTTAATGGCACAGTCCATCCACTTGCGTTGTGTTTCACACATATAGTACAGTGAATATTCTCCATAATGAGATTTTAAGCGTAAATTTTAAACAGTAAGAAATTTACCAATTATAATCGTGTGTGAGGAGAATAAACGACTATGATTAGTCAACTTTTTACAGCTTAAAAGACTTACGCTTAAGTTTCACATCTTAAAATCCCATTGTAGATGCTGCTTAATGTACCATTTCATCCCTCTTTATTCCGCAAACATAATAGAGTAAGCCTTAAGCCTTAAGAAATTGATCAATCGAAATTGATCAGTCGAATATAAGAAGAATAATCAGCTATAATCGGCCAATTTCCTTGAGATTTAAGGGAATCCTAAAGTGAAGTCCGAATTCTGATGAAATCATTGTTTTACCGATAAAATGCAACACATCGACATATCTTTATATATTATTACATCAATATCGCACTCATACATACGTACAAATTTTCTAACTAACTAATCTTTCGTATTAAGCATCTAAATCTAATTCTAAGTAACTCTCAACATTGATTGTTTATGTAATCTCTAGTCCAAACCAAGATTATTTTATAATTTATATTTACGAAATATAAAACTCGTATGTAAATCAAACATTACGAGTCGATGTTAAAAGTCAGTAACAAAAATTATAATTTTCCACCTTTTTTCGTTTTTGGCATAAAGTTGACCGGTTTAAACTACATTATCGTTTATACTTTAATTATGGAAAAAGATTTTTTAATCTGTAAAGACAGTTGGAAAAATGTGATAAAAACAAATCCCTAGTAGCAAGCTAACGACAAAATAACGACAAAATGACATAGCTTGCTACCTGGGATTCACTTTAGGATCCCCTTAAAGCTTACTGCTCTATTGCGTTTGCAGGGTAATATTCTGTGTGAACAACAAGGATAAAATAATACATCATGAGGATTATACGTGAAACAGAATGCATTCTTTGATATACTATGCGGAATAAACTCGCTCGGGAGCTCTACACAATCAAAGGAACTGTGAAGGAACGGGGAACACAGGAAATAAGAATTTGAACCAATCAGAAACGATGCACTGTGGAATACGATTTTCAATTGAAATTCTTATCCTCTTCCTGTTCTCTATTTTTTCTTAAGGAATTGACCAATCGTAGTCGATTATTTTTTTCATATTCAACTGTGATTGATCAATTTCTTAAGCCCATTCTACAACTGCGTGAGTAGTGTAGATGGTTGTAGTTGTAACAATTAATCAATCACAGTCGAATATGAGGAGAATATTCTATTGTGATTGATCAATTCTTGCAACTACAACTATTTACAACTATGCTTACGCAATTGCACAATAGGTTTAATTAGGTTTACTACATCTATTGTATTTGTGGGCTTACATACGTACAAAGGAACGGAACGATAATAAACTCAATAAAGATGCACTTGAGCGAACAGAGTTAAAACTTGAACACGCAACTGCGCGTTACGTCGAGAACAAAGTTCTACCAAAAACATGTTCTACCGAAAACAAAGGTGAATGCAAACAAAAGTCTATTGTATCTCTTTGTAGCCTTTTGTTACACTTTCTAGAAATGCGAGTTGACGCGAACTTACGAGACGATGCGACGAACAAACGAAGGGACGAGATGAAACATGCGAAGAGTTCAGCTATGGAGAACGGAACAAAAACCGTATATTAATTGATCCTTTTTTGTACTTCTCTGGAGGCAGATGTCGTTTACCTAAAGAAAACGAAGATCATGTAGAAAGTATCGATTATGTAACATTTTTTTTACAGAAGAAACGTGAAAAGTTTTATATATGTACACGCACACACACATTTCATTTTTCAAGTTTCTGTCTTAAAAAAAAGTTACAAATTAACGCACTCCTCTTTCTTATTCCGGTTCCGTCATTCAAAAAACACATTTTAGTCAAAATTTCATTCTGACGTCATAACTAAAAATCAGTTGAATGATGAATTTTTGTTACAAGATTTAATTTCAAACGTCCATAAAATTATAACAGTAAATAAATTTTACGATACAAATTACAGGTCTGTTCTTTTTAGCTAAAATTTTTGCACGGTTCATTTTTCATTCGAGAGAAAAAGAGAAAAGATGAACCGTGCAAAAAGTTCAGTTAAAAAGAATAACTCTTTTATCTCAACAGACGTTGGATGGTGAGAAGTGATACGTACTGTTGCACAATTACAGAAAACTTTCACGTAATTGAATTTATGAGACCAGCATAAAGTCATCTTTTCATCATTGAGTAGCAATCATATTACTGACATTAATTTTTCGTCATACAAAAAAATGTTTGATCATTATGAATTGAAATAATGTCATTTTGACTTCCTGTGTTGACTTTGATGTATTTCTTGAGCATTTTACTTCAAGCCAATGAGAACTTACTAGCTCGCGACCGAATTGAGGAGACTTTCAAAATGCGTTTTGTTCAAAATTTATAATTTTCAGAAAACGAGAAAGAAAGAAATTGCGCACACAAGAAAATTACGCACTATAGAAAATAACAACATGCTAATCAGTAGGATGTGAAATATTAAACGAAATTGCTTAACAATTGCTAAAAATGTGAAACAAATGCATTTTGTTTGTTTCTAGTTAAAAAAACAAAATGCACTTTGAAATGTCTATATTTTTTCAGCATATAAATTAACGATGAAAAAATGCTTTTTAAATATCTCAGAGTAGCTTATAATATATAAGTCATTCAACATTAAACACTACGTCATCTCTAAAAAAAAAAAGAAAAGAAAAGAAATTTTGGACAAAATGCATTTTAAAAGTCTGCTTCTCAATTGACGACAGTACGATGATCAACGAATTGTCCTCGTTCGAGCGTTGGAAATGTTTACGATTCGCGGAATTCGATTTTCAAGCGCATGTTAAGTCATGCCTCACAATTGCAAAATACAAACATATACTTATATTGTGTTTATCGCTTTCTCGTAAGCATTACGATACTGAGTAGCGATCACGTAACTTTTTCCCTAGAAAAAAAGTGAAAATTCTTTGTACATATGTATGAACATACATACATAAAAATTCACTTTTTGCGTTCCTCCTGGAGAAACTGGTGCAAAAGTTCATTCAAAAAGAACAGGCCTAAGATCTGGTGATCAATTGTGTATCTTGAAATGAGGTGAACATTACAAAAGTGAGCAAATTCACTAGTATTCGTAATTTAATTGGTCAATACCTAGTAATCTTTGCTAGTAATTTTTGTAATTTTCACCTCCTTTTAAAATCCACAATCGACAAATCCTCCTGGTCGCGGAGAGAGCAAGTTCGGGAGCTCGCGAAAACTCGCATGGCTCTTCGTTCGTGTAACTGTAAGCCAGTGCAAACATTCAGTAAAGCGGCCCCCCCCTAGACGATCAATATTATTACACAATATTTGATATTTATACACAATATTCCCTGGTGAAAATAAAAATTGGAGAGTAAATTGAATGGGAAAGGGAAAATAATGAAAATAAAGCTTTTAGAAAGCAAAAATTGAGACAACAAAATAAAAAAAGAAGATTAAATACATCTTTTGTATTTCGTTGTCTTAGTTTTCGCCTCTTAGATTCAATTCCAATGTAAGATTAACTTTAATCTCGGTTTAACTTTATTGTTTATCTTTTTCTAATTCTTAAAATTGATAAAAGTTGAAGAGTAAATTAAACCGAGATTGAAGTAACTTACTTTGGACCTTAAAAACTTCATTTTTGTCTCCTCTTACATTCGATTCACGCTCCGATATTTATTTTTGCCAGATATTACTGATTATGTAGACTTTACATGATCAGTAATATCTAGCAAAAGTAAAAATTGGCTGCACCTTAATTGTAGAATAATAAGGTCTGTTTTTTTGACTGAACTTTTGTACCAGTTCATCTTTCTTCCTGTTCTTTCCTCCTGGAGAGAAAAGAATAAAGATGAACTGGTGCAAAAGTTCATTCAAAAAGAACAGGCCTAAGATCTGGTGATCGATTCTGTATCTTGAAATGAGGTAAAAATGATAAAAGTGAGCGAATTTACTAGAATACCGATTATTTCATTAGTCAACACCTAGTAAATTTGCTCGCTTTTGTAATTTTCATCTTGTTTGAAGATACAGAATCGACCCCCTGTTTTCTATGGCTGAACTAGTGTACACTTTGGGAACTTAAAGTGAGATAGATATACGTTTAATATTGGTAAAGCAAGAAAGAGAGTTCTAGAAGAGTGCAGAAACAGAAAACAGACCACTATATTAAATCTAAGAGTCTCGGAATTTTTTTCGTGCACGCGCGTGCGATGTGTATACGTGTATAGGTTAGTATTTCGTTGCTACCTTCAAGTTGTAGTTAAACAAGTACGATAACGGTCGTATACGCGGGAAATCGAGACGATCGCTTTTCAAACATCGGACACGTCGTGGGTGCATCGATTTCGACAGGTAAGGATGCTAGTCGAAAGTACATACGGACAAGTTTCGACGAATGCCTCGTGGAAGATTCGTGCGATGAAAATTTTCACTAATTGTAAAAATTTTCGCCCAACTATACGTCTCGTTGCGCGTCTCGTCGCGTCGCCTCGCAGTCGCACAAAATAAACAAAGATAGTCATCGTTTACGTATTACATCCATCTTGGAGGTCGATGCACAATTCTACCAAACATTTTAAAGAAAGGAAGTTTGATCCACTCGACAGCGACATTCGCCGGTCCTCCACCCGTCTTCGCAATCGCGGGATCGCGGGATCGAGAAATCGGACTCGCGCCGAATTCACATCGATCCTGGGCACGTATTAAAACCGTGTCACACTATATTGTAGACTGAAGATTACTAATCATCTAGAGAGTTTTTCGTGCTCTTCTCGCGATAATATTTATGTTTTTCAACAACATATTGAATATCTAAAGGTTGTATTTGCGCTCTCAAGCAGCAATCATGATTGTACATATAATGTAATTGTAAGCATGTCACTGCAAAGAGATAATCGATTTATACCGTCGTAAATTTTTTCATATTATTTTAAAGTTGAAACTGACGGAATATCCCCGTTATCCCATATTGAGCCTCCAGACTGTTTGTTTTAAATTGTTTAAAGGCAATAATATTGTACAAAATTGTACAATAATATTAAGTCTAGGAATCGCCTTAAAAATTTTTGCTAATAAGAGATTAGAATTCAATCAGTCAAATGATATTTTTAATTTCATTTCGTTTTAACTGGCTGAATTTTAATCTTCAATTTGCAATTCTCAATCTCCAATGCGTAGTGTGATACGAGTTTTATGAAATTATTGGGAATGAATTCGGATCGAAATTTTTCAATTATTCCCCTTAGATCTTTATTGTGCCCTAATAGTAATTTATTAATAATACATTAATTAAACGTTGGGATGAGCCAATATTGGGCCAATAAATTGTGTCACCAGAGTATTTCCTAAGAAGAAAACAGTATAATTCCGATCGAAATTCATTCTGAATAATTCCATGATACATGCCCTGTTTCCCGTTTTTTTGCAATTCCAGAATTTAAAAAAAGAAGAAAAAAAAATGAAAAAAAAAAAGCATTTGTTCATGTGTGATTATTATTCTAACTAATGACGTAAGATTATACAAAGTTAAGTGTCCTTAACGTTAAGCACACCCCGACACACAAACACTTGGAGAAAGTAATGTAAGGCGTTATCAGGAGACATCGAGGCCTCCCTTTTTCTCCTTTCCACCTTCTCTACCAATCCCGTTCTTTCGCGTACTTTGAAATAGACATACAAAACGGAGAAGAGATGTTGAAATGTGATTATTCTACGTGTACAATCGCGGACAATCACAGACAATCATTTACACGTATCAAGAATTATCGAGGTAGATGTATGCATGACACGCATTTCGTTTTGTTAGATAGAATCGCGTTTGGACGAGGAACTCTTTTATTCGCGTCTCAACGGAACGCGACGATCGGAGAAATGATCGATCGCGAATGATGACTATATTTTTTTATTATTATAATTTTGTATTTATTTTGTATTTATTTTATATTTATTATATTTTATATTATATTTATTCAGAATGACTTAAATATATTATATATTTATCTATGATATATTTATATCAAATATACTATATAATTCTACAGTTGCAAAGTTACTTTTTCTAACAACGCAATACTTTTACGTATAATTTAAATCGCATAATTTAAATCGAATTCGTACATTTAGAAAATTTATTTGAAGAAAATAGAAAATCCTTCTATTATAGAATATCCTTCTATTATATTATATAAAAATATAGAATATCCTTCTTTTTTTCGTACTTTTTTATTACAATATTTTACGCTATATTATTTATTATTTATGTTTAAATATATTTTTACATATTTATATCAAATATACTATTAATTTTACAAGAATTTTACAACTGTTACTTTTTCCACTTGAAGTAATCATTACTTTTACGTCGCATAATTTAAATCGGATTCGTGTACAATTTAGAAAATTTATTTGAAGAAAATAGAGAATCGATATAGGGATATCTTTCTTTTTCTGATCTGCGCGATCAGGATAGCTTTTAGATCACATTTTTGTTTCTAAATTTTAATAAATCATTTCGATATTAATTCTATTCTATTTTCTATTTCTCGATTCGACTGTTCCACTCGTCTTGCTCCACATTGCCGGGAATACGTAATGCATGGAGTCGGTCAACATCGCGCCAGCGACATACAATCAAATTAGTAAACACTCCGATGTTGATCGGCACTCGTAGCTCGTCCAAACGCACACGTTTCGAGAGGAGCAGCCGATCGATTCTACCGATCACGAGCATCACTAAACTACTCCCGTGTAAAGGCGCGTTTATTTGTCGAATCGTTTGTATAAACGGCTAAGTCAGTCCAGATGAATATTTAGAAGCACGTAATTCAAAGTGCTATTTTAGGGAAACGAAAATCAACCCTCGCATTTCGCAAGGCCTAAAAAGTACGACCTAAACACGGAATAAACGCGCCGTTATGGTACATTTATGGATGCTCCATTCGTTTCTGCACTTTCTCTTCGGATGCCTCTCTTACAAATTTCGTACAGGAGATACGATTCTCATTTATGGATTTCAAAGAATGACCTCGCTTTTGCCACGGTAGATAGACTTCTCATCTATCAAAGTTGATTAAAGGTTTATTCTTTTCAGAATGAACTTGTACCATTCTTTTTTCCTCTTTTTCTCCCTACTGGGAAAAACGAGGAAGATGACTAATGCAAAAAGTTCAGCTAAAAAGAACAGGCCTAATATCTTCTCTTGATTCATCTTTTTTGTACTTGTGAACCAAAACAACTCTCGTCTGTTTATTATTTACTTAATTATAAGACGCTACGCGAGCCGGTGATTATGTAACTTCAGTATGTTGATTCAATCTTGGAAAATTTGTGCTAAATTTAATATTTCACATGTCTCAAATGGTCCACTCAAATTTTTATATTAACTTAACACAAGATGAATATGTTAAAAGATATATTATTTTAAAAAATAAGCACAAAAAAAAGAAATATACTGACTCAGTTTGTAAATAAATCATAGAAACTTTTTTTCAGTAAAATAAATATTTAGGATATGTTAAAAAATAACAAATCGTAACATATTTTGTTTGTTAAAAATTAATATATCCTTACATATTTTATTTATTCATCTTAGAATTTACGTTTTAAAATACATTATTTTTATGTTATTTATTTAGTATTAAAATGTTATTTTAATACTAAAAATATTGGATATCAATTTAATACAAAGTATTTAAATTACATAATCATGTGATCTGCAGATTATATTAAATCAATACTCGAATATGTTAAAAATTTTACACAAAATTTTAACAAGAACTTGAGTGGACCGTTTCCGAAATATTTACTATATTGAATCGATGATGAAAAAAACACGTTTCAGATTTTGAAATTTCCAATTTTAAATTAACTGATGGCAAATTATTATAAAATAACGATTTTCGAATATTTGAAAATGTAAGAAATTTTCTCTCAAAAATAATATTATCTATTATAGTACGTCTCTTAAATTTTAAACTAAAAAAAATTCAACGGAAAAAATCAATGATGCGAAGAAAATTTTAAATCGAGACACTCCAGAACTGTAGATAATAATTATGCGATTAAAGGAAAAGTATTTCTTTTAATCACGAAAGACGAATACGAACTCTTTAGGATCAGTCGTAGAATCGAGCACATTCTATATTGCAATTTCGTAATTAGTGAGCGTAGAGAAAAAAAAAGAGTAAAACACCGTACCTTATACCAATCGTGGATATAAACATCCAGCACCTCCAAAATAAATCGATAAGATGTATAGAGATTAAATGTTAAACGAGAATATTTTTCAACGTAATTCGTTAAACATGGATGTATGTTATGCTCGGGAACACTTTGCATAGAATGAACTGATCCTAAAGAGACTACCTTTTGCTGTATACTAATTATTTGTACTAATTCGATCGAATTTATTCCTGTTTCCCACTCTCACTTCTCTCCCCGAAATCGGTTACGCACAGAACAATATTTATCGACGCGTTTCCTAAATGACGAATCTCTATTGATAACAGTATAGAGATTCTCTCGCATAATAAAAGTATTCGTTACCGGCGAGTAAAGTGCTCAACCGAATAATCCCCGTCAAGATTATGTGTTCAGAAAGAATACGTTCTACGATACTCTTTGCGACACCGTTAGCGATAAGATAGAATTCAGAAGTCTATATTCAGAGAATAATACAATCCTTCTACCAATTATACATACATATAATTATAAATGTATATTTCATGTATTCGTTTTTAAAAATACAGTAAAACTACCGTTGTATCGACATAATGTTGAAACTTTGCACCCAACATGCCCGTTTGAATCTTTTCCATCTGTATGTAGTTGCCGAACTCGTTAATTATAGTTTTACTGTGCAATAAGAGTATAATTAAAATATTGAATATTTTATTATCATCTAAAAAATATAAAAATTAAATACCTTATGCATGTAGAAAAATATACATATTGCAGTATATAATCCTTAGTACACACCTTAATTTTTCGCACCTTTATTACACATGATAGGTCTTTCGTGTCCTGGATTAATTTTCACTTTTACATACAAATATATAAAAATTATTAAGCAATTTTTACGTATATTTTGATATCTTTAGAAAGTGGTGTATCTATGATAAATTGTATTTATATAAATTATTATATACAATTATTGTATATAATATTGTATATAAATCAAAGAAAAGAAATGGACAGGATACGAGTAACCCAAAGGTGTGTATTAAGGGATAATATATATTTAGCATAATTAGAATTTTCCTTATTAAAAAATAATACATAAATTATGTTAATTATCCCTCTCTATGAAGGATAATTATATTGAATATAAGAATATATGCACTTACAATATTATTCTCCTCATTATTATGGCGAAATTAATTCTTTGTTGTTAATATAATTGCGATAAATTCATACTTGCTAAGATTTGCTTCTCATGATATTCTAAAGCAGATGAATTTCACATCCTGATTTTGCATTCTTGATTTTAAGACTTGCAATAAATTACTAATCTTCTACGAGCTTTAAGTGACTAAAAGCCTTCCTTTGTGCAATGTTGTGATATATTCTTACATATATTCTCGGGGCATATCTTGCTTTTCGTATTCTAGTTTTAATAGTTGCTATTTCAGCAGGCGTGAGAAAAGATAGCAGCTTTTGAATCGAAGGTGTTTTTTCATATTGTTTGGCTTGTTGTTTACATTGAAGTAGATGCAATTGTTTTGTAGTTAATTTTCGTTTCTTTCTCGACGTCCTTTCTTTATGATTTAATTTAAATGTTTCTGCCGTTGAATTAATTTGCTCAATATTCTTATCTAATAAAATTTGTGACTGGTCGAATGAGCAGGATTTAATTTCTTCCGAAATATCTTCGAATAATGTAATTTGAGTTGTTTCTAATTCTTCTATTATTCTTGGAATTTCTGTTACCTTTTCTTTTGCAGTAAATGTTTCTCTACTCGCAGGCGATGTTTCTACTTTAATTATAACAGGTACACTAGAATCTGGTCTGTTTGGCAAATTTAAGGAAGGTGCAACTCCACGTTTCAATTTTCTTACTCGGAAGGTTACTAGATAGTCATTGTCAGCAAAATGCCGATAGCACACAGCACACTTGCTTATCTGCTCATCGGTCATATGTTGAATTTTCTCAGAGTAAATCAGGCTTTTCCATTTCTGGAAGAGAGCTGGATTCTTGGGGATCTGATGAGATGGAGCATCTCCTCCCGAGGGACATCCTAAGATGCAACATGCCCTGCCCATTGCCTGTAACGAGATTACGTATCCATGTCGATTAAGCATAACTAATTAACAATTGCTTATCAATATCTCTTTAATCTTTTTAATTAGGTAAAAGTGATTTAAAGATATGCAAGTTGATGGGTGAGGTGCTCAAAACACTTTGAAGAAACTTCAATTTTATAGTTGTATTTATTATTAGCATATCATGTGTTATAGTTTAATTATTTCATTATAAGATAGAGGAAGATAAAAGAAATAAACTTTAAAACTTCTGGGAGTATATTTTTTGTTTTCTTTTCCCAGAATAAGATTTAAAGTTTTTTTTTTTAAACTTGGAATACTGTGATCACCTTACCTATCCACTAAGGCTCGGCTTTTCATTTTCTGGTTGTAACTCAAAAATTATGAGTATGTAAACTATGTTTTATGTATCATCTATGTAAACAATCTAAGAATCATTGAAGCCTATATTCTTTGTTGCATTAGATTGAATTGAAGTTTATATCTTGCTCTTACATTTTTATTTATTAATACTAATTTTTGTTAGGTGTATTAACTATTTTAAATTACTATTACTTAACTATTACTTTTTTTCTGAATATTATCCAGTTTGTATTAAATTTACATGAGAGAAAGAAATAGAAAAAGATTCATGTAAACTTAACGTAAATATTTTATGTAAACATAACCGTGAAAATACAGCACAACTCTGCACAACTCTGGATGAAACTTAACCTAATAATAGCATTAAACGGATAATTTTATAATGAGTGAACTTTAAAGTTACCGCACAACTACATAAAAGCATCAGTTTAGTGATTAATTATTGCTAGAAAAACAACTTTTTAATGACTGTCAGATTAAATGAGGTTAAGTTTAAACCACAAATTAACGAAAAAATAAAACGAAAAAAATCAGGCTTTAAAGATTAAATATTCACTTAAGAGATAATGCATTTCCAAGTGGTGACAACGTCAAAGAACTGTCGACCACCGTCAACACCGTTCACTGGTTCACCCCAGGATTCCCCAGGAAGCATCACATGATCGGCACCGTCGGCACTCGGTTACTTCCCGAGAGGCAGCGACAGGTGGCATTAGGTGAGGATTGAGAACGGCGCGAGAGTCGGCCATCTTTCCTCGCGGACCGCCAACCGGTGTCGTCGCGTCGGTTATCGTTCGTGCGCATGCGTCGGCGACACTCGAATCGTGCGAGAGAGGCTGGCTACGCGAAATATTTGAAAAGTGCGGTTGTATCGCGTTACGGAGCGTCGACGTTCTCGCGTTCGCTCTGATCGCCCGGTGGCCGCGTCTCATCGCGTCTCGTCGCGTCTCGTCGTCTCTCGCGAGTGTGGCATGCGAAGAAGCGCGTTGGTGGCCGTTTACCCGCGTCACCCACGCACGGAGGATTATGCTCGATGAGCCGTTGTGACGCCCCGGCGGAACGACGATGCAGCGAAATGGTAAGTGAGATGTAATAGTGAGAAGCGATGAGAAGTCGCACGCCGCGGTCTCTCTCTCTCTCTCTCTCTCTCTCTCTTTCTCTCTCTCTTTCTCCTCTTTATTTTTTGCCTTCCCACAGGTGAGAGAAAGACGACGGAAGACACAGTACACACGGCGCCGACCATTTTGGCAGCCGCCAAATTTCGTCGTCAATACGGCGCGACCGGTCGATACGCCGCGAACCGACCTAACCTACCAATTTAATCATTTAATAGTCACTCCCTCTCCTCTCCTTCCCTCGACAGCTTGGATTAATTAGATCTCGTCAACGCTGTTTTTCTTCTTTCGCCTCCTTTCTGCGTAGCGGCGGTAATTACAGGACGAATTAAGGAGAAAAATTGGGTAATTTGGAGCACTAATCTTGTGCCATCAGTCTGCCTGTCTCTCTTGTGTTTCATTGCTAAAAGAGGAAGATAGAAGGTGAGAGTGAAAGAGAGAGAGAGAGAGAGAAAATCGAGTTTTTTTTTATTAGTCGTTAATGTTTATTAATATACTGACTTAATTTAACGAGGTTGGATGTAAACAAATTTGGCGTACTTTTGGAGCTTATATTTTTCTTGCGATGTACATGTATGATTGATTTTAACAGGTGTCTTATTTTCGAAGGCCATCTTTGTTCACCCGCGTGTTGACGCGTTGCCAATTATTATTCTCAATGTTATTACCTTGCTTACCGCAAAAGTGATATTATCCGTTGTTTTCTATCATAAACATCAATGATTTAGCATGAAAATGTTATACATGTATCGCATTGATGGACTGGATATAACTTATTATGAGAAAATGATGAAAGAGAAAGACCTGTTAGATAATTTTTGCAAACTTGTCGATTATCTAATTGTAATGTGAAACAGAAACAGTTCTTACTTGACGATCTTAAGAATGAAATGTTTTGAAAAAATTAGGAAAATTATAAAATATGAATCCCAATCAGAGTCTCGATATTTATTTACTTTTATTTTATTTATTTTTATTTAGTTATTTTCATTTTATTTATTAAATTCCTTTATTATTATTTAAATTCTTATTTATCGAAGAATGTCGCTTTATTTTAAATACTTGTTTTCACTAATATAGATTAACTTTAATTTCAATTCAATGTTCTTAATTTTTTTTATAATAAGAATTGAAAAAAATGAAGAATACATTAAATTGAGAAAGTTGAAGTCAATCTACATTGGTAAAAACAGTATAAAAATTTAAATATTCCAGATAATATATATATTTTAAAGATCCGAAGATTTAGATGAATTATAATGGAGAATAAACATTGCAATGAAGAATAAGAAATATATCTTAAATCCCAGCATTGACGTTCTTTCCATATCGACGTTCTTTCCATATCGACGTTCTTTCCATATCGATGTTTTTTCTGAAAAGAACTAGATTATTTTAGATATCTAATGGTTTTCATCAACATAGACTAACTTTGATCTCAATTTAACCTACTTTTTATCTTTTTCTAGTGCTCAGAATTAAAATAAGATAAATCAGTTGAATTGAGATTAAAGTTTATCTAATATTAATGGAAATAGGTCTCGATCATTATTCTGAAATCGAATTTTGTTCATTTTATAGTCTGACCTCGCTTGTTCGTGTTCTAAATAGTAATAAATTATTCACAATACACAACACGTCACCCGATTAGTTTCCCATTAAGATAAGATTGCCCGTTGTGTTGGTCCTGCATAGATAAAGCGTTGCTATTTTCACGGACGTCTGTTCCTGCAATCGGTCGAGATAGGAAGAGAAATAAAAGTTACATAGCTAATATATTCAGGGCACGTATTATAGAATTGTTCGGAATAGATTTCGATTAGAATTATTCCTTAGGAATTACAATTGAAGTCTGGAATGAATTCCAATCGAAATTTTCTTTAGAGATAATACAATGGAAATTCAGAGAATAATTAAACAATTGATCTCTGATCAGAATTCGTTCCGAATAATTTCATAAATTAACACCAAGAGTCTTAAATCCACATTACATTTTGGTGTTATATTTGATAATAATTTTATTTGGACTATCAGAATAGCTAAGCAAAACGTTTCAATCGTTCTTGAAATGTTAAAGCTTTTTCAAACATTGTCATCAACGTTTAAAAAGTTTTAACAATTATTTTGATGGTCCAGCAAAATTATTTTTTAAATCTAATAAAATTTTTTAATTCTTCAGCAAAACAGTTTTTTTGCTTGTAAAATATGGCGTTTATTGTTACAGTTGCCATAAGGTGACAATTTGATGAAATCTGCATCTCTTCTTTTTCGAATTTAATAAGCTTTTATAAGATGTCTCAAGAAATGAAAAGTATTGACAAAACTACAAAGTTTAGACGCGATAATGATAATATTTATGATCTGCGCGTTTTATCGATGAAGTCGCTCGAAAATAGACCCGCGAGGAATTCTGCAGGGTTAAAGAATCAATTCTCTTAATCGATTAAGGGGGAAGAATGCGAGAGGAGGAAAGTAGGAGAGCAATGGTGGAAGGCAGAGCAAGTGGGCGAGGATAGAAGAGAACGCTTCTTCGTTGCATACGAGAGAAGCTCTGAGCGATCGCGAATCGCCCGAGTCGACGTTGCCTTTAGTACAACTCGCGTATCCGACACGCGAACACGCGATCGTATCTTCCACCAAGGATATTAACTTTATTGTACTGAACTTGCACTCACGTGAGCTCACGAAAAACACACATTAATCACTAGCAAGATACATCGGGATTGTGAATGTCGCGATTATCCGCGAAAATCTGCGAGAGTCAAAAAATCGGTTCGAATTGAGATAAATTAATCGAGTCGTCGATTTTCTGTATCTGTATGTTTTTAGATTTCCTCGGCTTTCTCGTTTTCTCGAATCGTTTAAATCCTCGAATCTATATATATAAATGGAATTGTATAGATACATCTCCGTTCGAGTTCCGATAACGGAGGTATATCTGGAACGATCAATAGCTCTTTCGAGATTACATTTCTCAAATCACACTTTTTAACCCTTTTTCTCGATGCAAAGGTTAAAATCTGTATCGAATTTTAAGTAATAAAAATTTTATATTTTTGTGCGACTTTTTTCATTATAACGCCTCAAAAATCTCTGTACTCTTTGAACAACAAGAACAGTTTTGCACAGACTTTATCTTCACTTTTATATTTTTAAAGGGAAATCCAGTAGTGGAAAAGGTGAAATTATGCATGAAAAGGATGTTTCTATTAACATATCTAAAAATTTAGTTGGATCATCAAAATAATTATGTAGAGCTCAAACTGATTGCTAGAATGCCAAAACTTAAACTTTTACAGCATCGATCATTATACGTATTTGAAATTTTTACTATTTTGAGGGTCCAACAAATTTATTTTTAGATCTGTATCTATAAGCTAAATTTTTATATACTTTAGCAAAATCGTTCTTTCCGTGCATTAAGGATTAACTTACGTTTCTCGTCGACTGTTGACGTTACTCGCGATCGTCCAGGCATTTAAATTCGCCCGAGATTTCCCGGTGTATATATATATATATATATATATATCGCGTGATATTTAAATTCCAACCTCGGGGATTCGTACATTTTGGAAAATCTATTTCGGTCGATGGCACCCCTCGATGCGTACATAGTCATTCACGCGATTTGCCGCGACAGAATTCAACGATAAACGACGTGGGGGTATCAGAACGGACGATCAGGATGGAGGCTTCTACGATTGCTCTGCAAGACGCACGTAAGATGCAAATTTCCATTTCTACTCTCTAAAATCTTTGGAGTGGAATGTAACTCTAAAGACTCTGAAATCTCACTTTTGACAATTGACAATTGAGCCACTCTTTTTCAACACTGGCTCAATTGTCACTCTTTGGCCAGTATTCATAATCCGTTCTTATTTCAAGACCGTCTTAAGACGGCTAATACGGCTCTCTGGCCGGTATTCATAGTCAATTCTTATTCTCTAAATCTGAATCAGTGGATAATCACTGATATCAATGCCAAGTATGCCACTGGTAATCAGTGAATGAAATAAAGTAAGATCCCTAACCTAGCTGATCTTTATTATGTGATTATCTAATCTACTAACCTTGTTTTAATGCATATATTCAATGAATATGGCATTGGAAAATTGAAATTAACATATAAATATCTATTTTATAGTTATACTATAATGCTCAAACATTTTTCCTTTTTTAGTTAAATTTTATTGATTAACAATGCCAAGTAAGCCAGTGAGTAATTAGTAACTAATTCACTGATTCAGATTTAGAGAATATATTTAAAATCGTTTTAAGTTCTGTCTTAAGGTGTCACGAACCAATCAGAGGGCCGCATTAGCGACTTAAGACATTACTTAAGACGGTCTTAAAATAAGAATCGACTAGGAATATCGGCCTCTGATTGATTTATAACATCTTAAGTCTGTACTTAAAATGTCATAAATCTTAAATATAAGATCCAATTATGAATACCGACTTTTGTCATTCTTTAAAATTATATTCCACTTCAAAGATTTTAGGGAGTACGTGTATCTTTTTGTGCCTTTTAAAAATTTAATATGGCTTTGATAATTTTTACATTCTTATATTATTTCAACACGATGTGTAAATACATCTCAAATATCGTGGAGAAGAATTTTTCGAATGTAACTTGTTTCTAAAGCAAACGATTACATTATAATTTTTGAAAGAGAAACTAGTTTCTGCTTTTATTATTGAATTAAACTCTCGAGAGATTCTATTTACCGCGCATTTGCAGTAATTATCCAGTTTCGATGGTACATAAATGCTACGTTGCTTAAAGCATTGACAACCAGTTACGGATACTATATATTTATCGAAGATAAAATATCGTGATAATAACTGTAACTATTATAGTTGTTATTTTCTAAAATTTATTGATACGTTTTATTGATCAAAAGCATTCATCGGAATAAATTGTCATAAAATACATATCTAAATATATACCTGACGAACAATTATGATAAAGAAAACGTCAAATGTATGCCTAATGCATACTTGACGAACAGCTATATAAAAAAAAATGTTGAATATAAAATATATATTTTAATACAGAAATAGATAATTCTAACGTAACGTTTCTCTTCTCCTCCTCCTTCGTATCCCGGACGATCCTTGCTCCTTATCATGTTTGCTCTTTATCGTCCTTATCACGGTGTTACAATACTGCTTCCTCTTTTATCCTACGTCCCATCCATTTTTCTGGTTTGTTTCCGGTGCTGTACGGATGCTGGACGACCGCATGACTCCGACGATGACGATGACAACTGGGACGTCATCGGCGTCACGGTCACTTCGGACGTTACGGCAGCGGTGAGTCTCTGTCTTTCTTTCTGATAAGGTTAGTCGCATTCCGATCGTCGGAACGTTGAAGTCGACTTCGTGTCCGCAATATTAATACTGCGTCGCTTGAGTTCAGCATTTGCACGATGATCGGCCGAAGAACTTGTCGACGCGTGGAAGAGATTTTACATTAATTTTCACGAGGAAATTAGGATATTAATCTGTGATAATGTGTTGAAAGCATTTCATGTAGAGAAAGATTGATATATACCTATATTAAATTATTGCTTAATTAATCATATTAAGATTAGGAACATTAATTAATTATCTAAATTATTTGGAGAATTTTGAAAGTTGCATATGTGAAAATAATGTGTGATTTTTGTCTACTTTAGTCTCTCCTAAAATTTCGATTACATCTTATTTTTGCTTTTAAAACGTTTAATCTGCATGGAAACTTGGAAAGCAACGCCCACAATTACAATTTGCTAGACACTTATTGTAGATTTTATTTCTCTACTTAGTTCCGTTTGTTTTTCTACGGTACTATTATTATCTCTAAACTTGTATTATGACATCAGTGTCCTTCTACGATTCTTGGAATTGGATACTATACTGGCGTAAATTATTGTATATTCAACTTACATAGAAGCACAAGGTGATCCTTCTCCGATTTTGAACTTTTAGTATGTTGTCTAAATTCAAATCAAAATAAGGAACAATATTTTTTTACGTATCCCACTTTTAGGGAGATAAAACACCTTTTTTGAAGAAAATTTTTTTTCGAATTTTTTCAAATATCATTGAAACTATAAAGGATGGAAAAAATTTTTATAAAAATTAAATGGTTTTCTGAGTACTCTCTCTTGATACAATATTGAAACAAAATCATTTTTTAAATATTTGTTTTAAAAAATTTTTTATTAACAACTCTTTATTAAAAATTTATTGATATTAAAAATTTTTTGATATTATACAGTTCTCTTGAATTTATTTAACTTTTATTAAAAATTTTTTTTTCATTTTGTAAGTTTCGACAATATTTGCTTTAAAAAAAACTAACAATTGGATATTTATCCTCTAAAAGTGTATATAAAAAAATACATCATAATAAAAACTTATTAAAATTGGAATGGGAAACATTTCTCTATACTTCCTTGTTAATCTTACGCTTCTGATTAATCATTTTGTTAATCATAAAATTTAATAATTTGTGTGGTAATTAAGTGCATTTGTGAACTCGAAACGATTTCGATGATTTTGGACGGTGCAGTATTGTTTTTTAACTTATTCTTGCTTCGTGCTGTTCTGATTTCACTGATTGCCAAACCGCAGAACGACACAAGTCGTTCCGGTTTCAAACCACAGTGGCAATTTAAAGTCACGAACAGATAAAAACCCCTTCAGTCTCGACTTTTATCGGCCAATCCCATTTTGCTATCAGACACATTAACGTTTAAAAGCGATCGAATGGTGAGAAAACCGAGCTCGTTGTGCAAAGTTCTCGTTCTCGGGCTCATTCCTGATCGCAATTCCTCGTGTTTCGTATATACAGTGAGTCGCCGAATTACTCATGTCGTAATAACGTGTTTGTGAAAGTGAAACATTTTCCGCATATCGAGTTACAATTTGACCATTAAGCAATTGGATGAACGTCGACGCGATGTCGACAACAGACACGCCAACGGTGGCGTCAAGACGTCGCTTGAATCCGGCTGTTCTCGCCAGATATAATTCCCAGAAGAATCAAGAGTCTCAACAGGTAGCTGTAATACATCTCATTCGCATATAACGATAATACTCTTTCTACCAAATATGACTGCGAGTCATATATAAATAAGCTTGTAGCAGATTACAGATTAGGATTGAGATTAGATCGAAATTTGAGCAATGTAATAAATTCATTAAACTTGGTTTTCTTTCTTCTGATTAATTAAATTCCACTTCAATCTCAATCTTAGTTTACAATTCGATTCTGGCTTAAGAGGATCCTAAAACCGACTATCTGTATTACCGACTAATCATAATTTTTGTATAACAATTATTTTTTTTCTCTTTTACAAATTCGAAAACCTTTTTCCAGGATTAAACTATACACATTAATATAACGTGTGAGGTGGAGTTTATGTCGACAAACAATTTTTTTTAAGATTTCAATTTCGAAATTTTTTTATCATTCTCGGAATAAATTCCATCTCACAAACACGTATTAATGTGTATACTTTAATCCTGGAAAAAGATTTTCGAATTTGTAAAAGAGGAAAAAAGTAATTGTTATACAAAAATTATGATTAGTCTACACTTTACAAAAATTATGATTAATCTACACTTTAATTCTGGAAAAGGATTGTCGAATCTATAAAAGAGAAAAAAAGTAATTGTTATATAAAAAATATGACTTTAATTTTGAAAAATCTTTCTGCCTTCGATCACAATTTTGCAAACTCAGGATTGTTCAAGTAATCGGAATCTCTACTCACACTTATTTTCAATCTACAAGCTGTAAAACTTTTATATCAAACAAATATTAACCTCAGGTGACAATTGTACGTGCCAGAAAAAGTGAATTTTTTAATTTTTTTCCAATTTTCTCGTGAAATCGTGTTTTCCGGGATCTTTTTGTGCGTTCTTTAATTCTGTAAAAAAAATTTTGCGACCCATGAAGCCAATTCGTTGGAGATTTTTCTTAAAACGTAATCATGGTAAAACAGAACGACTTTAGGATCCCCTTAAATGAGTTGAATTTCAATGCTTGCTAGAGCAGTGTCGTATAAATGGACTGAGCGATTCCTCAAAATAAGAGATAATTGATAATAAATTGTGCTCAAGTGTTCATTAAGAAATTTAGAAAAAGAGAGTAGGTGAACTTCTTAGAAAAAATTTGGAATCCCTCCAAAGTTAAGAAATTTAGAAAAAAATGAATCAGTTTCTTAGAAAGAAAGGGATTCTAAAATTAAGAAATTTGTTTAAATGGATTAATTTTTTAAATTTTTTAGAGAGGATTGAATGACATTTGTAAAAATATTAAATTATGATTTTATGCGTAACAATAATATATGAATATTTGCAATCTACAATAAGAAACTATCAATCTCTATGCGTAATGACTTGATTAATGTACGAGATAATGTCAGATTACTCGAGGAGATTGGCGAAGGAATCCTCAAGAAGTCAGAGTTTCCATCCGACTTCGCGAGTCGAGAACCGACGATGCCATTGTCACGAACTGCATTCCGTTCGAGATATTCTTTTTACTCTTGTTTCGTTCTTTCGTACATGCATGCATGCAAGCACGCACGCACGCACGCACGCACTCACGTACGCAGGCACGCGCGGTCTCGACAGTTCGGTGCTCTTATTAACTCAATGTCCAATTAAGGCCGCAAAACGAGTACGATTGCCGCCGTGCTTACTTCCTAGTGGACGCGCTCGAATAACAAGCATCTCATCGAGAGACGAAGACAATCGCGATCGCGAGAACGTTGACATCAAGAGCGGCGCGTATGCGTGCTCGAATCACTTAAGGTTCAAAACAGCCATTGTTTTGAGTGCGTGATTAGTCGACGCGATGCTATGATATGAGAATCTTCTGTCATTCGATAAAATTGGTTTCATCATTCTATATTCTCCATATTCTTGTAATTTTGCAAGCTACGTTTAATCGAAACAATAATTGCCATTTTGTCACAGTAATCGCCAAGTCGATTTTTCTGACAATTATAATTTTCTTACATCTTAATAGTTTTTACATTAATCGTTGTATTTCTCTAGACTTATAAAATTGATACTTTCTATATTTCTTGGAAATGGAATGAAAATCGTAACTACTGAATTAAAATTTGTATTTATTCTACATGTATTTTCATGTGAGTGATTAATAATTAAATTATTAATAATTAACGAAATTTAATTAACTATATTACTATTAACAATTAATTATTAGTTATACTTAATTGGAGGCAATTAATTGTATAATAATTAATTGCATTTACGAGCTTGTTAAATATTAATAAATACGTTTCCTGCAGTCTTTCAATAATAATTGCCCGCAATGTGCATTAATATCTCCAATAAAATGATATCGAGTATCTTGCAAAAATTTAATAATAATTCGATTTCGAAAATTGAACAATTTATTTATGGAAAATAATAATATTTATTTATTGAAAATAATATTTGGTTCATATATTTAAATTTAAAATATGATTAATATTCAGTTCTCTGAAAACGATAAGTATATATTTAAACAGAATCAATAGGTGCCCAGTATTGTTAATGTAATCGAAGAATTTTAAGTTTTTATTTCCTAAACTTTTTACAGAATGTAGAGACATGTTTTATTAATCCTCTGATCAATCGTAGGAAAGAATATAAGGCCTGTTCTTTTCAGCTGAACTTCTTACACTATCTTCAGTCTTTTTACACCGTTCATCTTTTCTCTTTTTCTCTCCGTATTGAAGAAAAAAAAAGAGACAAGATGAACGGTGCAAGAAGTGCAACTAAACAGAATAAGTTTATCGTCTCCGAAATAGCGTTTACATAAAATAATAATATACACAATAGACTGTCTAAATTAAAAAAAAAAAAGGGAAATGTAGGTCGAATGAGAGTCAAAATTCGCGATAATTAGAGTGCAAATTAATTATTTAATGTACTTTTTTTAATAAGTACAAAAGTTAAATGTTTCATTTTTTTTTCCGAGCCATTTTCGGTGAACCAAAAATATAATTGTATTATTTTTCAAGCTGCAAATAGAAAAATAATGGGTGCCTTTCATTTAGTGACATAAGTCGACAAATATCGTGTTCTGTCTTTATTACTTATAAAATGCAAAGAGAGATAGAACGATATTTAGTTGATTTATGTCATTAAATGGAAGGCACCCATTTAGTGACAATATAAGTCAACACAAATATAGACTTTATCGCTCATGCAGGCTAATTGCAAGGCCAAGTGGCTTGTGAACCCAAAAGGAGTCGAGAATCACAATAAAATCTGTAATCATGTAATTGAAATTAATAAATTAAATATAAAAAAATAGGAGACTTATTGATACAACGAATAAAATAAAGACTAACAAGGTGCGAGGTCGACTGTACAAAAGTCTTTACATAAAAGTCGCGACGAATGAAATCAAAAGTGCTTCACCGTTCAAAGCCCTTGTAAAGGATTGAAGGTAGCGGCATGGCAAGCCGATGCGGCGCTGCAGTATCGACGCTCGATATCACTCGGGTTCGTTCTCGCGCCGTCTCGGCGGACGCTCTGATTGGTCCACGCGATCGTTCGGCGGCGCTCGCGTCGTCGCGACCGATAGCTGCGATTGGCGTATGAAGTTTCTCTCCTTCTCGCTCTTTCTTTCTCGCTCTCCCCCTCGCGCCCGCGGCAGCTGCGTCAGGCGTGGTCGACGCAGTTCATCCGAGTCGGGCGCGGCGATAGTTTCGCGCGTCTGTCGTGGTTCATCTCGAGAACGCGGTAGTGTGGAACTGTGGCGTCTCGCTTCGTGCGCGGTGGATAGGTATACCTGCGTTTACTCGGCGCTCTTTTCTTTCTCTCTCTCTCGCTCTTTCTCTTCTCTCATTCCCGCGCGACGAACCCGCACGTGAAATGAGAGTGAAAACGCCGCTGCATTCGGCCGGTTCGCCAACGGCGTGAATCATCGACAACGCCGGCTTCTCGGGCCTCGAGGGGCCCACGCAGTGCGACGCGTCTCCCTTTTCCTTCTCACTCTGTCTTGCGCGCGCGTACTCTCGTTCATTCTCCGATCCGCTCTGTTCCTTGTCTCTGTCTCTCTATCTCTCTCTCTCTCCCCCAGAGAACAACCCTCGTATCCCGCGCGCGCACCACCTACGCAGCGAGCGTGTCGCGGTATCTCGATCTCGGGGCGAACGAGTGCATGTGCTCGACGGTGTTCTCGCTAAATAAGGCTCAGGCCCAGTTCCTGACGTTTAACTCTTAACCGAGGACTTCAACTTATTCATTGTCTCTTTCCAATTATAGAATTGGAAAAAGATGAGAAACAAGTTGAACCTCTGTTAAGAGTTAATGTGAGTTGTTGAACTGAGCCTCAGTTTCACAACTCACAGTTAATTCATAATCGAAGTTCAACTTATTTCTTATTTCTTTTTAATTCTAGCATTGGAGAGAGATGAGGAATAAGTTAAACCTTGGTTAATAGTCAAATATGAGTGAAATCGTGGCTAAGATATTCTGGCATGATGTACGTCGACTTAAGGTCTACTCTTGAGGTAATCAGTTTGAATGACGACGTATGATCGTCGGGAAGCTCCACGTTATTCCCTTGGGGGCGAGAAACGCTCTCTCAAGCGGACACGCGAACCCGGTGACTCCGGTTAATGCAATACTGTCTCCTTCTACCTCATTCTACCTTCCACACGAGGACGGTGAAACCGGTATAATTTTTCGGCGCACTGAAAGTGACCTCTATGTTTATCCGCGACAATGGAAACGCGACGATCACCTCGGGGTGCTTTTTCCTCCGTATTTACACGCGTCGATAATTGCATTCGACGAAACAGTACCGGTTTTTGAAGTCCCTCCCTGAGTAATTCTGCTTGCAGGACGAAGAAAGAGACTTGAATTCTGTTTCATTAACGCACGCAAATCCGTATGAAATAATAGATTTGTTTTTTTCAGCTGGACTTCTTGCACCTCATCTTTTCTCTTTTTCTCTTCACAGAGAAAAAAAAGGGAAGAGATGAAAAGATGTTAGACTGGATAGAACAGATCTAATACTAGGTTTTGATGGTTAAATTAATGTACACTTGTAATTAAAATTTTAATCTTGATTTAATTAACTTTTCATCTTTCTCTAGTTGCAAGACTTAAAAGAAGATAAAGAGTAAGTTGGAGCCGAGTTAAAAATTAGTCTATATTGAAACGGACATTCAGCTCATTTCTGCCAACATAGATTAACTTTAATCTTGGATTAATTTATCTTCTTTTATTTCTTAGAACTAAAAGTAAATTAAACTGAGATTGAAGTTAATCTACATTGTTAGAAGTGAATATTAGGAGCAGCCTCTTCGCAATTTTCGTCTCGCATTCACAGAACGCTCTTTTCACTTCCTTCGGCGAAGTTAGACGGAAGCGGTAGAGCAAGCTTTTTCGTAGGATTCGGTTTAAACGCGATTACTTTTACTGCAATGCATTCCTGATATCGAAGTCATACATGAGTCGAAACACAGACGACTGCCGGTGAGTCAACGTTGGGTGATCATGCGTAAACAACTCGTAACTCCGATATCGAGTTAGAAGAGCGATATAAAATACAGATTGATTGAATGTAACCATTAGAAATAGAAAAATGCAGAAAAATATATTTTCAATTGCAACAAATGTAATTTCCTATACTGAGAAAAATGTTCTGATTATAGACCAACAAAAATGTCTAACAAGAATAACATTTTGAGGCCAAACAAAATTTCTGATTATCATAGAATAATTAAAATTCTAATGAAAAGTTAATTAGGCAATAGAATAACACAGAGAGTTGTATATTGAAAAAAAATGTTTCGATTAAACCAACAAAATGATATTTTGAGGAGATCAAACGGAGAATTTTTATATAATAATAATCAAATTTTTACTAAAATGCCATTACTGTTGGGCTTTTTGTTAGTTTACTCGTAATTAGAACACTTCTCTCAGTGTACAAATCTATATATTACCTCGTTGTATCCAATTAGTTTTTATGAGATTCTTAATTATTCTTTTATTAGCTTTTTATCGACATTTTTTCATTGAATTGAGAAACAAATTCACACATAAATGGAGATATTATAGAGACTTCAAGATATTTAGTTCACCATTAATAAATGTAGTTGACAGTAACATAATTATGGAGCTCTCTTAATTTGCATTAAACATCGAATTTTCTGAAATGTCAATACAGATTATCATTCAGTGTGAAACATTTAGACGCAGAATAACGTTGCACTTCTATTTGAATATCGAAAGAAGGATCGTAGAAGGTACAAGTATTGATTCTACAGTCCTCACATTTAAATTCACGTTTTCCCTGTTTATCGATCGATCCCGGGAAATGCTGCTGGTCCATTCGTTCGTGAGATACCCAAGAAGCCGAAGCGAGAACACCGTCTTTCATCGTAGTCGTCCGGTTATCCTCGTGGCGCGTAAAACGAGCCGGATGGCTCTCGTCTCGTGGAGTACCACTCTTTCAACGATAAACAAAACCGTTTCATTGCGTATCGGTTTTCGACGTGTTTTGCCGGCGCCACGATCAAGAGGCTTCTCCCTTTTTCCCTCCGCGGCGACTTTGCAAACATAAATTATCGATCACAATCGTTCATATTGAAATCATCGATACACAAAAATATCACAGAAAATGTTGAGAAACGTAGCTAGTATTTATTTGTTTATTATAAGATCTTTTGTCTGTTTAAAAACTTGATAAGAAAAAGAAGATATATTTATATTTATTTTTTGACAACACAATAATATACTTATCTTAATGTTTGCATTTATTGTTATATCTGGACGGAAAAAAAAATTACTACATCTCAATACATATCTCTTTGAATAATAAATATTTACCCAAGAAAAAAATGAAGTTAAATTAATGATTAAATTTTTGTATCAAATAAATATATGTTTTACATTTATTAAGTATTTACTTAGAATTTCAAATAATATTTACTAAAATTTATTAATTTTTTTTTTTTTTATGTACGCTTAAATAAGTTCAAAAATAAGAAAAACAGGTATCTGTTTAATTAGAACAGTAGATCGTTCCTTTCATTATTGGATAGGCAGGGATAAATTCATCATCGCGTGAGAGAAGCTCGCTCAATGAGCAGATGGTTTCTGCTGAAGTGAGTTCCAAATAGTTTTACGGGGTCATTCAGTCTTTCGATCGGTCGCTCCGAAACACACGGTCGATTTACAGTTACATGCATTCATACGCCTTGCATCACTCGAATCTTCACTGCATCTACAATTTCTTATAAGAAGTCAATCATGTAACCTTTTCCCTAGGGCGTGAAAGTGAAAATTTTTTGTATGTGTACATACATAAAAAAATTTCACTTTTCCGTTCTGAAGAAAAAGTTATTCGATCGATACCCAGCTTTGGACTCTCTTTCATAAAACTGCGTACGGTAATTGCAATTGTCGCAGCTCTTATACTTAAAAATTTTTAATCAAAACGGTTTCTGAGACGCAATGATATTAACAAATTTCTATTATGCAGTAATATATTATATATGTACATTATCTTTTATACATGTATTAGACTATAAATCAATTAACATTGAAAGTACCGTTTTTACTTACTAAAAAGACCAAATAAATGAATATTATTACGAATAAATTATTATGAAAAAAATAAAGAAAGTAATGAAAATCAAATATTTCGCAACCAGAACGCCTTGATGTCTCAGAGACACGTTTTTGTTTAACGCGTTCGCACGAGAGTCATTACATGAACCTTTTTTTTTTATACACGTACTTATGCAATACGGATACGTGATACTGTCGTGTCGAGTACATAGTCAAATGAGAGTCACACGAGCGAACTCGTTAAGCATCTCTCGGTTTTCGGTTTAAGGGTTAAATCCCCTGTCGAGTTCCCGCGGCGATCTCCTGCGGGAGGAACGAGCGAGAGAAAGAGAAGGCCGCTCCGCGTGGTGAAAACATGTCGACGACGGAGAACCAGAACGGTACCGCGGGCGGCGCCCAGAGCAACGGCATCAAGCCTCTGTCATCATCGTCATCTTCATCGTCCACGGCGTCGTCGGGCGTCTCACCGTCGTCCGGCGGCCGAGTCGGCCTACCCAACAACAGCAACTCGTCCTTCCTCTACAGCAGCAGCACGATGCTGAGCCGGGAGAAGGTGCGGCAGGTGCCGCCGCCGACCCTGCCCAAGTACACGTCGAGCTTTAATGCCGGCTCGAATAACGGCGGTGGTACGACTGAACGACTCACTAGGGAACGCGAGACCGGTGGTAGCTACAGGCTCGCTAGCTTGGACAGACTCGCCCTGAGGCAGAGGATACTGGATGGAGAAAAGGCGAACGGCGAGCCCATCTCGGTAAGCGAGACAACGGGATGATCGTTGCGACATGGATCTCGAGCTAATGGCTACTTCGCGGCGTTATACATTTTTCGACTTGCAAAGCTCCTCTTCTATTGCTCTTTTTTTATCCCTCGATATATTGCGAATATTTATGTATTATTGCGCTGGACGAATATATCGTCTTATGAAATAATATAGCGCATTTAACGTGTTTTTGAACTTTATACTTGAAGCTTAGGCTGATATATTCATACACGGAGAGAATTGTTTCTTAAAATTTACCCTGAAAATATGATAGTTGTGATATTTTAAAGATTTTTACCACTTCAGTAAAATTAATCAAACTTATTTTATATTTTATTGTAGTTTTATTAATGAATGAGAGAAATTTACATAAAATTCTCTGAAATACAATATAATGTTGTTAACATTATTATCACATTTTCGGAATAAACTCTAAGAAAAAATTCCCTTCGTGTTGTCGGTTCTTATATAAACAAGATCGTTTTAAGTACAGTCTTAAGATGTCGTGAACCAATCAAAGAGCTGTATTTGCATCTTAAAACATTACTTAAGATAGTCTTAAAATAAGAACGGATTATGAGTACTGCCTACATATAATCTGTTTAATCTATTTTTATTACAAGACCGTCTTAAGTAATGTTTTAAGATGCTAATACGGCTCTCTGATTGGTTTATGACATCTCAAGATTGTACTTAAGATAGTCTTGAATGTAATAACTGACTATGAATATCGGTTTTAAAGGCAGGTTTTGTTCATCCCAATATCTTCACGATTTCCACCTTTTATAATTTAAGAAACTGATCTTTATTATACATAAAATTGAAACATGAGTCCCAAAATCAGATTTAGAAATTATTGATTAATCGTGACATGTACTAGTCTGGTATTTGCATACATCTATACTTTATTCTAGCACATTGTGAGCTGGCATGTATAATATTTGCCATAAGAAGCATATTTTTAAAAAATATATTATGCACATCAAAGAATATTTTGAAGTTAAAGCATACTTAAATATAAATGATGATATGTGAATTAATTATGAGAAAAAGACGCAAGTTTTACCACTCAAGCTTAATCTTTAATTCAAAATTACGAAATTATATATTAAGTTTATTGAAATATATATGTTACGGTAGGCTTTTTTTGCATCTCGTCTCAGTCGATGTCGGCAGATTCTTTGAAAGATGAAATACATTTTTACTGGGTAGAAATCTAAAAGCACGAACCAAATTGTTTCTGTTAGAAGAGTCGGAATGTCTCGAGAAAGTTGTTCTCGAAAATTTAAGATAAATATTCATTGAGAGTACACACAATGTAGTTTTATTCTTGAAAACAAAGCTTGTGAAGTAGATACTTATTCAAGTTTATATGTCTATTCTCTAAAAACTCTCTCAGTATCAACTTTTGTAAAATTTCTCAAGAAAACTGACGGGAATTTTCAAGGAAATATACTGGATTTCAAGAAATTTTATGAAAATTTATACCAAACTGTTATAATTGAGTACAATTTTCTATCACTGCGACATTCTCGAATAAAGTAATAAACTCTAGAAAACTTGTTATTTTTGTAATAAACCGAAGTTAGAAACACTCTAAATCTTACGAATGATAATTTCCTAAAATACTATAGCAACATTAATTATGAACAATTGAAGATGACGAGATAATTTCACTTTGAGAATCACTGTCAAGCAATATATGTGTGTGGCGAAGGAGGCAAACCTCCCTTGCGATACTTTTCTGGCCGAGGGGTAGTTCAAGTTTGGGGATCTCACCCTCAATCGAAAAGCTGTAATTCGTGAGTCATACAAAGCAGAACCTGCGTGTGCGCTTCGTATTTAATCGCGAAAAAGAGTATTTCTTCGTTTTTATTGCGTTTGTTCACGTCGTCATTTATCGCGAAGATTATAAAAATGTCCAATGCTTATGTTTTATAGACCAAATTACAAGTCTATATATATTGTCTTGAAGCATTCAACAGAAATCTCGAAATTTATTCTTTGTAATCTAAGATTTAAACAAAAAAATATACAGTTTCAATTAACCTGTATATGTATATAATAGACATTGATTAAAGATTAGAAAGATGCAATAAATGATAGTTTTTCTTGATGTTAAAAATGTTAAAATACATACAATGTAAACAAGTGTACTACTTTCAAACGCGTGAGAATTATCAGTTACGAAAATGACTCGTTGTAAACAAAATAAGCAGGGAAAATAAGAATAATCGGGAAAAGAGGAAATATAATGAGGCATGAGAGCACGCATGATGATAAAAATATCGTTCAAGCGTCTCGACCCTGAAGAGGAGGGTCGACGAGCTCTTTACATAGTCTAATCGTTCTGACACATTTTTAACATTAACGAAGGAACAGTGATATTCTCCGGCGATAAGCTAGCAATCCATGGCAAAAGAATGAAAGAAAGGGAGAGAGAGAGAGAGAGAGAGAGAAAGAGAGATACATGCACTTTATTTGAGTTCGAACAATCATGTCATTCAAAAGCCTGCTAGATATCTGGAGAAGTTATAAATTTTTCCTCTCTATTGCAATACAATCCGACTTTGTTCTCCGCGGTAAAATGATATTTTCTCATCAACATCATTTATATTTTACGCCGATGTATATTTTATATTTTGTGCTGCGAGTTTTCGTTTCGCGCACGTACGAAGTATTAATTTAATTACATTGGTACTAACAATTTATATATTATTCGAAATTTAAAAAAACTGAATTATATTAACGAAAATATTTTTTCTACTTGTTAAATAGATATTTCTTTACATTAATGTAATTCCTCACAATTTTTATTTAGGCCAATCGTAAATTTTTAATTTAAAAAACATTACAAGTGGAGAGAAAACTCTGGAATGTACGTTTTCCAAATGATGTCTATTATTTACAAGCGCTTTTTGTACGGTAATTCTTTCTCCGGGTAGCCAATTACGAAGCAACGCAATTAAAAGTTAATACGTCGCAATTAAGAGATAATTCAACTATATATACATTTATAAAAATTGCCCGGTAATTCGTTATAACCGAAAACAATGCCGCGATAAAATAATTCCACGGATAAAAATAGAGATTGAACGAAATTGCACTGGTGGCACGTAGGCGGCAAAATCGATATAATAGAAGTTCGCTTGGTGCGCCACCATTTTTGAAAGGACGCGTTAATTAAGGAGTCCGTACCCTTATGTTCAGGTCGAGGACACGTGTATGGCGTGCGACACGTTAATGATTGTCTTAAAGGCGAACGAGCAAGCGAGCGAGCGAACGAGTGCGTTATTGCGAGCTGTGTTGCGCAATCAGCATTATATCGTTCGCCGAAGCGGTATTGTCACAGTGCATTGTCCGACAACAATTCGCGAAGAACTACTTTCAGCCCCGAATGCATTCCGCGCGGCTAACCCAATTCCGAGTTTCGTAAAAGCGAACTCGTCTGAAATTCGGATGGAATTTCTCGTCTTTTCGCTAATTAAAGAATTTAACATGCTCCGCGTTGTGTTTATTTCTCATTACTAAGCTTTAAATGACGAATCGTTTTATCAGCTTCTTTTATCAGTCGTGATTATTCGATTATCTCTATATTTGTTTCTTCTTTCTTTTTTTTTAATTTGTGGAGCATAGCACACAAAATGCATAGCATAGGTAAATAAAATTATCTGGCTCAATAAACATCTAGCATAAAGTTTCTATATTGATTTACATAACATTTTCATTGGTCCATTGTTTTATGCTAGTTGTGCTATACTTGCGCATTTTGCGTTCAGTAGACTCAACAGTTGAGTGAGCGCTCGCTGTTATTAATGTATTCCTTTGGATCTAAAATTCTGATTGGATGCTCTAAAAGAATATTATACATCAGTAACAACAAGCGCTCAACTGTTGCGTTCGCTAATCCATGTACTCTATGCTTATGTATTTTATGTGTTATAATCTAAAGGTGGTTATGGCATACAAAAAAATGTAAAGCAGTGAAGAGCTACGTAGAATAAAATAGGGAACAAAGAATAAGAATTTCAGTCTATCAGAAACCATGTATAGAATACACAGTTTCTGATAAATGGAAATTCTTATTTCTTTATTTCCTGTTTCTTATTCCTTTGATTGCGCACAGCCTCTAAGACAGTAAATGAATCGACCAATCACTGGCAGAGACGCAATAAGCAATAAATCATGGTGTCCAGCGATTCTTGAATATTCTTGAATCCTGGAATTATATTGGAATTTTATATATTCTGGGAAATTCCTACACTGAAAGAAAAGATTGGCTGCTGCAGCAAATTAGATTGGATGGTAAAATATGGCATAGCATTTTTAATTGACTGTAGCAGCCAATTTTTGGTTGCAACAGTCAATTTTTGATTGCGTTAGTCTATCCGCAATGTCAGTATAGGATTTTGATTGGCTAATGCAATCAAACATTGGCTGCTACACTCAATTAAAAATGCTATTCCATTTAGCCAATCTTTTCTATCAATGTGGAAAACCTCTAAAATTTTAGGGCTTGCTTGGAATTTATTACTCTTTCTAAAAAAAATCAGGGCATGAAAAAAGAAAAAAAATAAGAAGAAAAATTGTGATTTGAGTATAAGTCCTCCTTTAAAGATGCAATAAGTTACCAAAAGAAAATGAGAAACTTGAATTTAATGAACATCTAAAATAGAACATAGGTAGTAGACAAATTGTTTGTGTTGACGGAATGTTCATTTGATATTATTTATGAAGCAATAAATAATATTGTTTCAAATTTGTTAGCGTTTTAATTCATTACTATGGTATAGAATCCTAACTTAAATATAAAGCATATAATAAGTGCAAATCAATGAAAATCAATTAAATAATGACAATTAATCGATGGGATAAATCCTAGGAAAATCAGAATTTTTATCTAGAATGTCCTGGAATTATCCTTGAATTGACTAGCCAAATTTTGCTGGACATCATGTAAATCCAAAATGTTAGTTTGTTCACTGTTTAAGTCTTATTGCTTCATTCCTCATCTTTTTCCAATTCTTGAATATAGTTTTTTATGTGTCGTATCTTTTATTATTATATATAAAAATAATATAATACATAAAATATATAAGCATAGCGTAACTAGTATGAGACCATCTGAACCATCGAATTACGTAAATCAATGTGGTGGATTTTATGGTGGATCCAGATTATGCTATACTATGTTATGCTATGCTTTGCTTATGCATTTTGTGCTATAACCATATTTCTAGCTTTTATATTTCTTCTATTCATTAAAACTGCTTTTTATAACTGGACTAATCAATAACGCTATTAATAAAACAAATACGTCATGTTTTTGTTTTAATAAAATTTTATTTGTTTCATGAATAATGAAATTATTATTGTGTGAATTAACAAAATTATTGTAGTGTAATTAAAATGATATGCTGATACATTATTTTTTTCAATGTAGTGCAGCAATAAAAAATAAACCTACTATTTCGTTCTGATTATCTTAAAGATTTTTTTGTTTTTTCGAGCCAATATTTCTTAACTTTCCTATAAGGGAAATCATCTTTTCGACATGCATGTAATCGAATCGTCGAGACTCAATAACGACTGTCGCCGCCTTTACTGTGTCGTCAACGGCATCGCATAATGAATTGAATCACGACTCGCGGTGGCCCAGATTTACGGAATCGAGCCGTTTATTCTCGTACGGAATCGGGCGTTGAATTCTTCATGACCGCGTCTCCGTTAAAGAAAGAGAGGAACAGACGAAGATGATAATTGACGCAAATGATGAACTCTTAAGCGTAATGGGACCTAAGTTGCCGCCAATGAGAACATAAATTCACCTCTTCCGCTTCCGCGTCGTCGCACATTTTCTCGTGTCTCTCGAGCCGGAAGATTCAAACGAGATGTTTTTGCGAGCGGATAATCTGCACGCTGTCGTTTATCCGACGACGTCTGTTAATTTTATTAAGTACTTTTCGAGATTGCCCATAAAACAATGCCCCTTTTACCGAACAATGATGATCGGGAATGCGAGAAAATAGTAAGTTTCTGAAGTAAGTTTCTTTTCTATTTTTTAAAAATCCCTTTTCACGAAAAACATTTTGTTTTTCCCGAAAGAGGAAACTGTTTACTCTTCTCGGGATAATCCCTGTATTTTTAAGTTTCCTGAAAACCCTCGGAATAAATTCGTCTAATTTCGAAGAACACGCGACTGTTCAAATGTCATACGATCGTAACACCAAAATGGCTTTCTTCGTAAATGTTGAAAGATTGATTTACATTAATAAGAATAAGAATCGGATCAATACTGAGAGTCGACGCTATAATTCTGTGGTTAGTAAAAGGGCTTTTGAAGAAGAGGTTCCACGCGATCGAATCGTCAGCTTGCCTCATTAATATTAAAATATGCAGCTAACTCGGCAGATAGAGAGAGAAAAGAGGAAGCCGTTCGCTGGAATTTTATGAGTGCGCCTATTATGCAGGCGATGGACAGACAGACCTACATTCGCCTTACACGAGTAATCTCTGTACACGGCAAAATTTACGAGAGTCCTTTTACCACGCCGAAACGACGTTATTTAAAGGAAGGATTGCAGAAGCGAAATTGAAAAAAATTTGGCCAGCTTTTTACATATTCAGTATTTTTACATAACGCGTTGCTTATTAATATGTTACTTTATATAATTATCTATTTGTTTATTGAATAAACGACGAATTATATACGCAGTCCTTTTTAAGTAGCTATCCTTTAGATTTGTTTATTTTTTCAAAATTCAATTTTGTCCCTTATTTTAATAATATTACAGAAAATTCCTGCCTAATTAATATTCCAATGTTTAATTAATATTTTAATGTACTAATGAACGAATTTTTACGGAAACTATCGACGAATTTAATTTTATGCAAGAAACAATATTAGCCCAAGAACAACAAAGGTCATATTATAACGTCAAAATAGTCGTGATTGATTGAAAAGTGACTTTTAATAATCAAATTTGCAGCTATTTTGACGTCACGGATGTTATGATGACTTGAGAGTTATTTCGGAGGAAGTACCCTGCACAAGAAAATTTTAGAAATTTGTGCGCAGACTTCTGACAATCACAAACTAATTTGAAAATTTTTAGAAATAAAGTTCTAAAATTTTCAAATTTGTATCCTTCATTTTCTCTCAAAAAATATGATCATTATATTATATCGGGATTGCAATTTGTACGCGATACAATTTAGCCTGACCACATCGCATATTAATGTAGGCGTTAAATGTAGGTGTTATCATTTATCAGCCTCGCTCGAGTACGCTCACGTGTTTGTTCCCGTTCAACAATTAACATGGCTTACGTATTCCCGCCCGTATAATAGCTCGTCATTAAAAGAATGGCTTAGCCTTTGTTGTATGAACGTTGCCATAAGTCCAGATTAATTAATTCCAAATAACGTCGAGGGTAACAACAGTATAATTACTTAAAATATGCAAGCGGTACTTAAGCAATACACCGACCGCACGTGGAACACGTAGATCGCGTAAGCACGTTTTGTATCCACTTATTGAAAATTATAATGAGTGTACTTATTAGATCCCCTGCTGGAACTTTCATCAAAAGGAATTCATTAATGAATACCGTCCTCGTTATCGTGCCTGTCTCCTTTCTCACGGCGCTTTGTGCGAAAGAATCTCAATTCTCAGACGTCGTCCCTCTCGAAAGCGGATCGAGCACGTGCCATGTTGCAAGCATAACGCGGTCCTTAAGGTGAAAGTTCATTCGCCGGTGGACGATCATCGAGAGCGACGGTGTCCGGTGTGGCAATCCTAGCTGGCGGAGATTCGGAAGAAGATGAAAGGAGGCAGCGCTTGGACTTCTTTCTGTACAAGAGGACTTGATCGCCTTGTACTCGAGAAGAGCTTAGCGAGACAAAAGCGTCGGCTGTGGCGCGCCCGCGATGCATTTTCCACGGAATCGATTTAATCGAGTCACCACGACGACGATGACTCGCCACCCAGCGGCGGTGGTGGTGCCTGGTGGTGGTGGCGAACCTCGCCGAGAGAGTATTGACCTACGACAGGGGTTCCCAAGCCTGGGAACCGAAGTTGGATCACGTGGGGGGGTGAAAGACGCCTCTGTGGGTCGCGAGTTCGAAGATAATGAGGCCGAGAATGGTTACGTTGAACAGAGAAAACTGATCAGTAAGCGTTCAGTGATTCCTTAACATTGAATTAGTTCCCACACTTTAGATCCAGCCAAGGATTAAAAGAGCAAGTACCGATTGTATGAAAGAAAACAATTGAAAAATTGTGTTAGATTTAACATAAATTTTTCAACTGTTTTCTTTCATACAATGAAGAGATGAATTTACATTTTTGTTTAATTTAATACAAGATGTACATGTTAAAAAGTAATACAAATATTATGTAACAAAGTTAATACAAAGAAAATAATACTGACACAATTTGTGAGCGAACTGTGGAAACATATTTTTCAGTAAAATTAACATTTATGATATGTTAAAGCAATACTATGTATATTTTATTCATTTATCTTAGAATTTACGTTTTAAATTAACTCGAATATGTTAAAAATTCAACACAAAATTTTAACAAGGATTCGAGTGAACTGTTTCTAACAAATACAAAATATTTTTTACGAATCACTGAGCACTCACCGATCAGTTTTCTCTACTGAACGCCATTCGATTAAAATTGTAGCAGTAGCCGGAGAAAGAGCAAATGTATTTTCTGTTTCCGTGAGAACTTTGTTTTTGCGCGAAATGTGTTTAAAGCTTCCATCTTGCTTTGTGGATACAGAGAAACCGAGATTCCTCAGTGGAGTCGGTTGTCTTTCAGTATTCTATAGGTTTTTATATTTACTCTATGAACTTTTTTACTTTCATATGCTTCCATAAACTTTCCTTATTGCAATTTTAGAGATATTGATTTACCGCCCAAGATTTACCGCAGAGACTTTTTTATTTCATTCTACATGCACCTCATTTTATTGTAAACATGCAAAGTAGTTATTTTCCTCAACTATATTACATATAACTTTTAAGTAAACATGTCAGTTATGCGTTCCGGGAAATTTATCAAAATCACAGTTTGTTAACTTTATCATTAATTATAGTTAAATCTCTCTTCTCCGCGAAATCGGGTCATCATTATTTTACTCTTTTCTTCTTTTTTTTTCATGTACATCTTTCCCGTAAGACACGGCCCTTCGAAAGGCACCGC
Source organism: Acromyrmex echinatior (assembly GCF_000204515.1). The sequence goes on along the minus strand of NW_011627527.1, from coordinate 900,900 downwards.
GAGCTTTTTACTTCTGGAATGATGCTGCATCGCTCGCTGCGGGACCGGTTTTCTGTTGTGCATGAATCGTACGGTCCCTCGTCGATTTCCAGAGTCACTTTGTGTACGCGAGAGAGGCAACGCCAAGCGATATAAACTCACCGTCGTACCCTCCCCAGAGGGGAGTTCCAGTGCACTATGTCATCCTTTCTCGACGGCGAAAAACAATAACTACGAGCGACGTGTGCAGAGAGTGGCTCTCTCGCAGTCGGCGAGCCTTGCCTGCGAGCAACGCACGCGAATCAACACTTTACTCTGGACGTCGAAAGCAAAGTGCAAATAACAATTGTTATAATACTGGGTGCTTTTCAACAAAGAGACACTGAGTGCTTTCCAGCATGAGACACTGCAGATTACACAGCATAACACGCTGAATTGTTACATCTTTGTTGTTTGTCGCTGTTAAACAAAGGTCACTGTGTTTCTTACTGGAAAACACCAACAGTTGGCACACTGTGAATCGTTACGTTTTTGTTGTTTGCCACTGTTAAACGAAGATGAAATGATCACTGCTCTCTAAATCTCGTGGAGTGAAATCTCACTCGAAGAGACTGAAAATTTAGCCTGTCTTGAAAAAAGAGTGAAAATACGGCCATTCTTGTTCAAGAATGGTAGATTTTCATTCTTTCTAGAGTGAGATTTACTGTTTTTGAAATGAGATTCACTCCGAAGGAGTGAAATCTCAATCCCTTTTTTGGAGTGTAATTCCACCAGGGTGGAACTTCACTTCAAAACAGGATTGAGATTTCACTCCTCTTTGAAGAGAATCTTGTTTCAAAAGAATAAATCTCACTCTAAAAAGAAAATCTACCACTCTTGAACAAGAATGGCCGTATTTTCATTCTTTTTTTTTTCAAGACAGATTAAATTTTGAATCTCGAGTGAGATTTCACTCTACGAGATTTAAAGAGTGCATTACACTGTCTCTTGCTGGATAACTCTAACAATTGGCAGTGAATTACTTCGTCCTTGTTATTTGCCAACGTTTAACAAGGATGAAGAGATTCACTGTATTACACTGTGTTCCTTGTCGGAAAACACCAGCAGTTGGCACAGTGAATTACTTCGTCCTTGTTATTTGTTAATAACCAACGTTTAACAAGGATGAAATGATTCGCTGCCTTGCACTGTGTCATTAGCGTCTCTTACCGGAAAGCATCCACTGTTGCTCTTCGAAAGAGACGGATGTGACGAAATCGTCTCTTTCCGGAGTCTATTAAGTACGCTCGTTAAAATTTTTAAAGGAGAACCACGAAGCTTTGCGACATCGCATGCTGGTTTTCCCATATTTCGTTCTTATATCGAATGACTCTAAAGATAGTGGTCGATTTTTATGTGTATTTATCTTATCGATTGGCAAACAAAGCACTCATATCTTTAGGACTGTATTTTTGTTACATACTGTACAGCCAAGAAGGATTTACTAGACTCTAGAGATATCGTTCGTTTTCACGTATAGTTTTTTGGATTTCGCCGACGGCTGGAGGCTTATCCGACTGCAACAAAGTTGCAACGCTTTAAACTGCAACACGCTACGCTCCATTTGCTCGCGTTCCTCGTGTATGCGTGAAATGCTTTTAAAGCGCAATCGTTCGTACGTTGACTCGGCGGAACGATAAGCCTTCGCGCTTTTTGAGGGCGAGGATCTTTTCTCATATCTATCGGGATTACGCGCCTCGTATTCGGCACGATAATCCTGCTCATCTGACTCAGATTTCTTCAACTTATGAAATTTCGTTCAAAGGACACAAATCTTTCTGTGTGATATTCATTCTTGTCGCTACTCGTTCCGAGATAATGATTATGAAATGTCTCTGTATTTAGGTGAGAGTGAAACAGTTTGTTTTATTTTATGAGATGGTATCTACGTGAAATAAATGAGAATACAGGATTTTGTATCAATTATATATGGAAAATTGATTCCCTGTGTAATGAGCTAGTTTTCACATATAATGTAGCTTATAATATGGAAAAGCTGATGTAAACATTCGATAATGGATTTTTGATTATGATATATCAAAGGTGCTCTGTGTGAACACAAGTTTTCCACTTTTGATGAATGACACTATAATTCAAAAACTATACACTATACTATACTTTATTATCGAACTTTGTGTCTATGACAATTTTTGTACACCACATTATAAGCATTTATACGTGAAAATTAAC